>JASDQU010241192.1:84710-98644 GCA_032191745.1 Picea mariana
CCTCAAAGAATAAGTCTGCTCAGTGTGTGCAAGAGAGGGATGTTACATACACCCCCTCTTTTTTAAACTTTGTCCCAAAGTTTAACAGTATGAAAGTGTCGAAATAAAGTGTATCACAGTATCATAGGTCTAGCTATCAAACAAAAATGGAAACTGCTTACACATATCATATGTGTCCTCCAACGTTGCCGAGTGTGGGCTATAGTTGTCCCACTAGACCTTGACCTGATCTATTGTTCGACGTCGTAGCTATCAAGTGTGATAGTACATGATGTAGATTGGGTCTGCCGTGAGTGCACCCTCGTCTAATACCTGCAAGGAAATCATGTAAATAACATGTGTAGGATCACTAACATAATGTCTCCAAACAAATACATGAAACACATCGTGCTTAATCCTCAAAGAATCAGGAAAGGCTAGTCGATAGGCCACAGACCCCTTCTTTTCCATAATCTCGAAGGGTCCCATGAATCTAGGAGAGATTTTAGAACCCTTTCCAAACTTGATCGAACTCTTGTGCGGTTTCACCCGCAAGAAGAGTCGATCACCAACTTCATAACTACGATCGACACAATGCACATCAACATAACTCTTCTGCCTATCATGCGCTTCCTTGATCCTTTGTCTTATGGTTTTCATTTGGTCTTCCATTTCTTGAATCTCTTCAGGTCCCACCAGGACCCTATCCTCAAGCCGATCCCAACTCAAAGGACTCTGACACAATCGCCCGTAAAGGAACTCGAAAGGCACCATCTTAATGGTGCTTTGATAACTGTTGTCGTATGCAAACTCTACCAGTGGAAAGAACTCTTCCCAATGATTTTTTTGGTCCATCACATACATACGCAACATATCCTCCAAGATTTAGTTTGCTCATTTGGTCTTCCCATTTGTCTCAGGGTGATATGTGATACTAAAGTTAAGTTGGGTTCCCAAGGCCTCTTGGAAACTAGTCCAAAATCATCTTGTAAATACTGATCCTCTATCAGATATAATATTCTTAGGCACACCATGCAGCCTCACAATCTCACTGATGAAAACTCTAGCTATGTCAGGAGCCTGATATGTCGTACACAAAGGAATAAAATGATCACTTTTTGTCAGAGTGTCGACTACCACCAAAATCGAGTCGTGTCTCCTTGCCGTCAATGACAATCCAACAATGAAATCCATCGAAATGAACTCCCATTTCGATTCTATATTAGCGTGTGGCTATAGTAATCCTGTCGGATGTCTATGTTCATCCTTCACCTGCTGAAATTCTAGATATCTTGCCACGTAGTTGAATATGTCTACCTTCATTCCTTTCTAGAAGAATAATAGTTTAAGGTTTTCCCTCATCTTCGTGACTCCAGGATGAGCCATGTACACTGCTCTATGAGCCTTGTTTAGAATCAAACTCCTCAACTCATCATTGGGTGGTACGTAAATTCAAATTTTAAATCTCAATAATCTGTCATTATCCACAGTAAATCCCTCAAATTTTGGTACCATCATTATGTTTTGTCCGATAAAATCCTTGACCTCTTTGTACCATTCATCATCGTGCTGTAAAGTTAGAATATTTTCACATCGATTCGTTTGAAGAGGCATCACCAAAAATATGTTTGGTCTTCAATTCAATGCATCAACCACTCTGTTAACTGTTCCTTTTATGTAAGTAATCTCAAAATCATACTCACTAAGCAATTCTGACTAATGTCGTGGTCACGCGTTCAAGTCGCTTTGCATAAAGATGTGTTGTAAACTAAAGTGGTATGTTTTTAGATCAAATTTTCATCCAATAAGGTAGTTTCTCCAAACTCTCAAGGCATATACAATGGATAACAACTCCAGATCATGCATTGCATAGTTCGCCTCATGCCTTCTCAACTTTCTCGAGATGTAAGCGATCACTCGACCATCTTGCATCAAGACTCCACCTAATCCTTCCTTGGATGCATCAGTGCATACCAAGAAGTCCACATCCATGCCAGGGAACTTTAGTATTGGTTTTGTCATCAACAACTCTTTGAGCCTCCAAAATGCCTCCGCGCATTTCTCGGTCCAAAAAAACTTCTTGTTCTTCTTCTGCAATTCTGTAATCAGATTTTCTATCTTCGTCGGTGCAGGAAATTCCATAATATCCTTGACCTTTGCGAGATCCACAATGATAGCTTCGTTGGAGATGACATGCCCTAAGTAGTGAATCTTCGATTGATAAAATGAGCAATTAGACAGTTTCCCATAAAATTTGTTCTCTTGTAGACACTGTAGTACAAAGCGCAAGTGCTCCTCATGATCCTCCATCGTCCTAGAATATATCAAAATATTGTCAATGAATTCTTGGACGAACTTTTTCATATATTCTCGAAAAACCCCTTTCATCAAACTTATAAATACCCTAGGGGCGTTTGTCAGTCCAAAAGGTGAAACAATAAACTTATAATGTCCAAAACTCATATTAAAGGCGGTCTTAGGGATGTCATCCTCCTTGATTTGTAATTGGTGATACCATGATCTCAAGTCAATCTTTGAAAACAACTTCGCACCCTTCATCTGATCAAAAAAATCATCAATCATTGGCAATAGATATTGATTCTTGATCATTGCCTTGTTCAATTGATGTTAGCCAATGTAGAGTCTCCATGACCCATCTTTCTTTTGTATGAAGATAACAGGAGAACCCCATGATGACAAACATGGATGTATAGGTCCTAGGTCCAACAACTCCTTCAGTTGCATTTTCAACTCTTGTAACTCTGGGGTCGACATCCGATAAGGAGTTCTTTCTATCGGTTGTGTTCCTAGTTTTAGGTGGATGGTAAATTCCAATTCCCTCTCTGGCGGAATCCCAGGTAACTCCTCATGGAATACATCCTCAAACGCTCACCTCATCGGAAGGTTTTCTAGACCTTCCTCTATGCCCTTCTCGTTTAATAATGCAAAGATTGCATATAGTTTACATACCTTGCACATGCTCTTTCCTAAGTGCAAGGAAGAGATGAACCCCAGGGAAACTCCCTGGTTCCTACCTACAATCATGCATCTCTGGCCCTCATCATCGACCAAGCTCAACCATTTCATATTATAGTTGAGTATTGCCTCATGTGATTCTAACCAGTCCATACAGATCACGACGTCATAAGACCCTAAGATCATGATGTATAGGTTGGACCTGGTGAAAAAATCTCCCAAGTTAAGGCTACAACTTGTAACCTTCCCTCCAACCTTTTGTTTGGCTCCTGAAGCCATTTCTACAAAGCTAAACTCATCTTGTTCGACTACCTTTACATTAATTCTTTTTAGAGTTGCACCATAAATAAAACTCTCTGTAGCACCTGGATATATCAAAATACTAAGGTTATAGTCAGTGAAGGTACATGATGTCTCGAGCACAGTCGACTGGTGCTCTTCCTAGTGGTTATTCACCACTGCATGAATCTGATGGGCCTTGCCCAAATCTCCTTGTTAGGTAGCTAGAGAGGTAGTAGTGGGGGCCCAAAGGGACCATAGTGATAATAGTGGAGGCCATTCAATGTTACATGGACTAGGTCCACTATATTATTAAAATAAGGCCCACTATGGTAGTTAGATATAATAAATAGGTAGTTACATAAAATAAATGTAAGAGGACTTCTTAGAAGGTTCTACTTCTAGAAGATTCCTCCTCTAGAATGTTCTTAGGTGATGGTATCACTATATAAAGAGGTTCAAGAAATGTAATAGGACATGAAGAGAATTATTGTATTGTGAGTTGTAGCTCAATAGGAGGATGTCCCCTTAAAGAGGCAAGTGAACAGGAGAGGATCCCTTCCATAATAGGATCCATTGTATGGTGTTTCCCTACCTCAAGGGTTTGGTAATAATAAAGTGTGGTTCCTTCTATATTTCTTTGTGGATCTATTGTGTATTCAGTATTTGTGGTGATTATATTTGTAGATCTATACAGGTTCTTAACAATTGGTATCAAAACATTTCCCTTGGCAGACATTGTGGGCAAATATTTTTTATTTTTTATTTTTATTTTTTCGGAGAAGAAAAAAGAGGGCTACGACATTCTAGAATTTTTTCATATGTTTCTGTGAAATTTTTTTAGAAACAGGTTGTATATATGAGTTCCTCTCAGAAAAACACCTAATTTGAAAAAAACAAATCGTCTGAAATGGAGTCTGGGAAGTCAAGATATTGAAGTTTTAAGATCTGTAAATTTTCAGGGGTTTTTCTGCGGACGACGGTGCGATTTTTTTTATTTATGTAGCCGCTGGAGGCCGAATTTTCCCAAACAAATTATAGATATCATTTAATATCACAATTTCACCCAATTTAAAAAAAAAAATGAGCCGAAACGGTGTCCGGGAAGTGAAGTTATGAGCATTTTAAATTCAACAATTTTTTAGGGTTTTTCCAGAAAAAGCCGTGATTTTCTGTCGTAACTTATTGTTCCATTTTTTGCGTTTTTTTATGATGGCTGTGGGACCGAAGAATTCATAGGGTGATCATGTGGTTATTTCCTCTCAAACCCTCAAATAAATTCTACAAATTACTGAAGCATTCAAATCCCAATTGCATGACACATTGGATGCTAGATTGCATGACCTTGTAGATGGTCTCAATGATAGTTTTCGTAGTATTCAAGATTCATTGGATAGAATGCTAGAGATATTTCTTATGGTGGACATCAGGGATGAATATAATCAAGAAATATATGCTTGGTATGCTTTTGAGGCTGATTGTGATGATTGGTATATGGATAGTTGTCATATCTGGAATGACAACCACTTTTATATTTTAGTTGATGACTCTAATACACCTTCTGTAGAGAGCATCAATGTAACAAATCAAGATCCAATGATTATTACCAGTGTTCATCCTACATATTCTACAGTGGTATTATTCCTTACAGATTCTTCTACGATCCTTTTCCACTATGTGGATGGATCTTCTTATTTGGATCCACATGACATGTGTCAGTCTTTGGAGCATCATTTTGAGCTGGTTATTGGATTACAAAATCTTCCACGGGGATTTCACATGAGAACTTGGACATGGGATCCAGGCTTACAATGGTGGTTGGATTACTTCAACATGGTGGCTTTCCTTTATACACGGGACCTTGGTTCTCCAGTCTTCTTCAGCATTATGGTCCACAATTATCCATGGGACCTTGGTATATGGTTGTACATCAAGCATTGAGGACAACGCTTTCATAAGGGTGGTGGAATGTTCGGTAGCTAGAGAGGTAGTAGTGGGGGCCCAGAGGGCCCATAATGATAATAGTGGAGGCTATTCAATGTAAGGTGGACTAGGTCCACTATATTATTAAAATAAGTCCCACCATGGTAGTTAGATATAATAAATGGGTAGTTAGATATAATAAATGTAAGATGAATTCTTAGAAGGTTCTACTTCTAGAAGCTTCCTCCTCTATAATGTTCTTAGGTAATGGTAGCACTATATAAAGAGGTTCAAGCAATGTAATGGGACATGAAGAGAATTATTGTATTGTGAGTTGTATCTCAATAGGAGGATGCCCCCTCGAAGACGCAAGTGAATAGAAGAGGATCCCTTCCATAATAGGATCCATTGTATGGTGTTTCCCTAACTCAAGGGTTTGGTAATAATAAAGTGTGGTTTCTTATATCTTTCTCTGTGGATCTATTATATATTCAATATTTGTGGTGATTATATTTGTAGATCTATTCAGGTTCTTAACACTCCCACAGTAGTGGGTCTGACTGATCCAGATGATTTGCTCCTCTCTATAAGTCAGTCACGTTGGTGATGTGGCTCTCCACATGTCCATGACCCTTTCTTTGTTCCAGTACTCCTGGTACCCGAAGTAGAAGCAAACGACCCACCAACTTGGAACCTTGGTCTATTATGCTAAACAAACCTAAACTGTTGCTACTGTAGTCAACGTCCATGCTGGTGCTGTGGTCCTCTGTAAGGATTCCACTGCTGAGGCGTTGGTCACCATGGTGTAGTGTAAGTGGATCCTCTTTGAGTGTCTCAAAATTCCGATGAATTTCTAGCTAGTGTCTGATGCTGCAATGCACCAGATGACACATGTCCCACTAGAGTCCTGCTCTAACCCCCATTGATAAACTCCTCCTCTGCTATGTGGCCCTTCTGGACAACATACTACATATTTTGAGGCATCATAATCCTAACCTTTGCACAAATGATGACATTAAGGCCAAACATGAACCTGTTGACCTTAAGTTTCTCGGTATTCAGGTGCGGAGCTTACCAAAACAACTCCATAAAAAGGGCCTCGTACTCAGGCATCGTGCGACCAACCTATCGCAAGGTGTTGAAGTCATTGAGCTAATGCTCAATGAATTCCTCAGATAGATACCTCTCCCATAACCATTGCTCGAAACTTTCCCATGACATATCTTTGACGACCATGTTTAATTATGGTAGGAGCGTCTTCCACCATAGAAGAGCGCTCCCTTCAGTTGAAATACCACCATGCAGACCTTCATGTTGGAGGTATATTCATGAAGTGTAAAGCACATCACCATATTCTCTAACGATGCCTCGGCGACTACGTCGTCTGGGGCACCAAATAGTTTGAGAAATTTGAGCTTCTCAAGTTCGCGGTGAATGCTACCTATACTGATCAGAGCGTGTGGTGGACTCTCAGGAGGTGTCGATGCCCTGGTCTCATCTCTATCCAAACTAATTATCAATGCCTCAGACATCCTCTAAAAGGACCTCATTAGCCCAACCACATCACCCACAACTATTTGTTCCTACCCGACAACCTGTTCGTCTCCCTGGGGGTTAGACCCCTCAGGCATGGATGCTATGGGGGGTGTCGTGCCTCCTCCCCTAGCACCCCGTCATCTACCTCAGTGTCATCCTCTAACCATGATTACTTGCACGAATACGAATCAATTTAATTAGCAACATTATAAACAAATATCTAATCAATGGAAACCATAGTGATCCTATGTCACGATTCGAACTAGCTCTGATACCATATGTAAAAACCTCATATTACGCCTAAGAAAAGTTGAAGCAGAAAGGTAATTTTTTTTTTTTTTGGCATTAAGAATTCAACATCAACACTTGATCATGACAACACTTATTCACTAATAATAATTAAAGAAGTACCCGTTACTCATCAGGGAATCAGTAACATCACAATCAATGCATCAACAAAGGATAGTGACACATAATCATAAATAGAATAGCAAATTAGCACATCATAAAATCTTGAAGAAAATTACAACAACATTCAATATGATAAATTTTATAAAATGACTACCCGCCCAACCTACCCTGCAAGGTTAGGACCTCTAAGACACATAAGCATTGCTCAAGCCCATGTTCCAATTGATTTTAACCATTTAAGGTCTCAGGGCTGGCTACTATTCTGAGGAATAAGGAGGTATCTACATCCCACTAATCATAATTAGGTACTGAATAACTATGTTAAATCAACAACATCATCAATAAGAAAATTCATCAATCCCTCAATCCTAATCCACAATTAAACATGTTGCACGAGTAATCAATTGCATAACACATCATAGACCATATTAAATACAAGGCGTGGTATCATTTATTAGTTATACTTGAGGCACAATCCCAATCACAAATGAAATCATTCGTTATAACAAATTTTCATTTCGCACAAGAAGACTAATATTTAAAACCATGCATTACATTAATATTCAGTGCATGCAAGGAGTCTAATTACTCAACTAGTCATACATCACATTGTGGAAATGCACATGAGCATTCTGTTCAATTAATCCATCATTTATACATAAACAATTCAAGACGCGTGAGATATCGACCTTATTCGCAAGACGCAAGAGAATAAAATTAATAAATCATTCTTATGACAACATTATTCTAAGGGTGCGAGTATAAACAACTTTGTTTTTCAAGATGCACATGGGAACTAATTATTGAATTTAAGCTTAATCAACATCTGTCAATTTCCAAGATACAACATATTATTCTACGACAATCAAAATCTTCAGTGATAAGGAAGTGCATGAGAAGAAGGGTATCACATATAGAGTAATGAATCAAGCACGTAATTGTAGTCCAAACTCGAGTAGCTTAACTATTCAATTCATATTTAGGCTATCTTCTAGGAGGGTGTAAGGAGAAGTTTATCTACAATTTCATTAAGAGCACCCTAGAAGATCAATGACTTAAATCTAACACCACTTTTCATTATGCATCCATTTAAAAAAACTAATAAAAGTCATTTATAAATAAAACTGATGAAATCATTTAATAATTAATGAAAATCATTTATAAAAACTAATGACAATCATTTATAAAAGGATACACTAGATACTTCATATACTAACTTGCAATTATACAAGGTTCTAAACAACAACTCAGATGTCTAATGAAAATGACTATTGAAATCAAGTAAAAAGGGGCGATATCACTAAGATTATTATTAAATACAAATTATGGGACCGAGGCCCACATTTTCAGTCTTATTAAGAACCATTCAAGCCATAGGCTGTCATATGAAATCCCAATGCCAACTCAACGCCCAATACCAAACACAAGGATCAAGGAGGAGAGCCCACAGGTTCGTATTTCTTGCACTATATATCAACATAGGTAAGATACTAGAGGAGGGATTTACGCTAGGCCCGGGCAATTAAAAACAAATTTGGATGAGTAAAAAAACAATAATAATTGCAGAGAAATAAAGAGGTATGTTCACTGTACATACCAATGAATTTGATGGACAAATACAAACGAATTTGGCTAAGTAAAAGAAACCATAATCGCAGAGAAATGAATAGGTATTTTCATTGTACAAGCAATGAATTCGCTGGGAAATTAAAAACAAAATTGCAAAGAAATAAAACGTTTTAGACAACTGGAAGTGACACCTCAAAATCGTTGGGCGAAAGCATGAATTTGGAGAGAAATAAAACGTTTTGGGGAACTGGAGAGACATCCCCAAAATCATTGTGTGGAAGCATGAGTTTGCAGAGAAATAAAATGTTTTGGTGAACTGGAGAGACATCCCCAAAATCGTTGTGTGGAAGCACGAGTTTGCAGAGAGTAAAACACAATAATCATAGAGGCTAAGGGGGGAATACATTCCTAGTAGATAATTCCTTTCTAGGCAGAGAAATGATCACCATGGTTGTGGAGCGCATGGGAAAAATAAATAAAAAAAATACTGAGAAGAATGTGCAATCGCAGAGGAAGAATTTGCCGGAGAGTAAGCAATCGTGGGTAGGGATGAGAAGATTGTTTAAATCAGTTCTACATCAAATGGATGGCAGCGATATAGTTTTTGGGGAAGAGATAAAATTTATGTGTGAAGGTGCCTTAAAACTCAAATGTAACCACTGAATCAGAGCGTGGGTTTCTCCCAAGAGGAAATGAGTTAGATAAGAAAGGATCATTCCAATAAATTACAAGCAAGGGTTTTCGAGGGAGAAAATGAGACAATAACGCAATGATGAAAGCATAAGGCTGGGAAAATTTCTTAGGGTGGAACGAATACAAATACGAGATTAGCGCAACGACATTCTTAATTAAATCTCAGTAAAAATATAAAGCCTTGAATAAAATTTCCCAGCAATGCATATGTAATAGAATTTAACTATGTATAAATTGAAACTTCATGAGTACAATATTAGTTTAGGATTACCATAAATGGAGACGAAGAGTTCAAAGTTGTTATTCTGCACTTGCGATCCCTCCTGTCTCCCACTTGCTGACCGTGAAGACCTCATCGGTACCTCCCAGCCAATACTAGGGGTACTCTTGTTCCACCTGACCCCCTCGAGATGCAAAGGGGCCACGCACACAATATCAGAGAATACTATCTCGCAACTCACCTTGCAAGGTCAAGCTACTATTCATTACCCGAGATGGGTATCCCAACTCCCACAAAAGAAACTCAGTCAAGATAAATTTTTGACAGCATAACATTACGCAAGTCAGATGTGATCCATACTCCTACCCTACCATCCTTTATATAGAGTTTTAAAGTGATTAGTTTCCCAAACCCTCATTAGATTCCTTTTTCATTTAATTAATTAGGAAAAATCTCCCTCATACACATGTCTCCCGATCCCCAAGTTTCACCAAAAATCAATTTATCAATTAATTAAATTTTCCTATTTTCCTCACGCACCTAAAAGCTTTCCTAAAAACGCTCCTCGGTGTCCCAATATTCCCTTACAATTATTAAATGATTTATGCCTTACTTAAATTCTAGTTGAGTTCATAAATAGAAAGTTCCAAAGGCTAGATTCCTTACTAAGTTTCACATTGCCCTTTTTCTTCAAGTTTCCCCTTTTCTTTAAGTTTCCCTTTCTCTTTAAGCTTCCCCCTTTTTATTTTTAACTAAAAATCAAATTTAGCAAGTGTAGACAAAAACAACCAATTACCCCTTTTTAAAAACTAAACCCTCATTAAAAAGTTTACTTTAATTAATAAAGCTTGAATTTTCTTTACCCCTTCTTGTTATATGTTTTAATTTTTTTTTTTTTTGTTCAGAGGTTCTACTTAGACCTAGGTTTTAAATTCACTAGGATGGGTGACAATTTTTTAGGGAACTTTTAGTTATTAAAGTTTATTCATACCATCATCTATTTTAAGGCCAACTAGGTCCTAAGGAGGAATAGTTTTCTAGGCGCTAGGCTTATTAACTTATCATAGTACATAGTTTAAATCGTGGCGTGCCCTTTAGGATGCACTAAGTGCTCGAAGGGTGCCACTCGCCTCTTTCTGTTTTATTTGCACCTTCAAGATGCACTACGTTCTCCAAGGTGCCACTCACCTCTTGACTGAATTTGGTAGACGTCTGTGACATACTCCTCGTTACGACAACAACTCTTTAACAGGTGCATTTTTTATTTATTTTTAATAAGTGTGTGCACGTACAAGGGAAACAAACATATTCGACTCTACTTCACCACCCGATGACTAACAAGACGCAACCACAATGATCACAACAAGACGACATATGATGTACAATAGGCAACTGCATGCATTAACGACGATCACTCAGAAATAAGTCAGACTGACTATCCATCCATCCTACCCTGCAATGGTTAGGACCTCCAAGACACATAAGCAATGCTCAAGCCCAGGTTCCCATCGATTTTAACCATTTAAGGTCTCAGGGCTAGCGACTGTTGTGAGGAGAATGGAGGTGTCTACATCCCGCCCGACTCAAACAGACCAATAATGAAATGATTACAACCAAGTGCAATAGAAGTTAAATGAACAACACGTCCTCTTATGAAGGCACAAGTAAGAAGGACTCCAATACGGACCATCCATGATTAAGACTCAATGATATAAATACAGACCAACTGCTCCATTTGATTCTATTAAGTGGTGAGTTACCCAATACTGTGCATTTAGTTAATAGCAAATCCCGTTGACTGAATCGTAATAATTGATTTCTCTTTGATTCAAGGACCCTACGATTTACAAGTTATCAAGCGTAATGAAATCACCATAACCTCACCATAACATAACCATATCTTTGCTTTCAGATTACAATAACATTGCAATTCAAATAACGAGGACTTTACATTTTATTTGTTATCATCAACAATGAAACTACAAAGACCTGACCATAAATAACCATATCATTACTTTTCTATCACGATAGCATTGCAATTTAACTAATAATAACCTGACACCTTATTTGTTTCATCACAATGGAACTATAATATCATTACCATAAAAAGACAACCCGTTACATTTTAATTTACCATCTCTTTGCATTAAAAGGATCCCCTTACAAGACAATGACAACTAAACAACCAGTAAGGCAATTAACTCAGTCAATTCCGACCTCCAATGCGAGCCCAACCTTGCATGTTTAAGATATAGAGTGACATTATGGTAAAATCTAAACTATTCTTAAACCAACTCATTGAGCCATTTTAAATTACAAACAGGGCATCGAGATACTATTTAATTCATCTGGCCTTAAATAATAATGGCTGCTATGAGTGTTTGTTTTAAGGTTGAAAGCTAATAATCAGGTAGGTATATGACAATGTCCCAAGAGAGACTTATGTACATCTCAGCAAACTTTGCCCAAAATTCTCATTCCACAAATAAAAAAAGGAAATACTTCATGACTCTAACTATACTAATCCAAGCTTAACAGTTTCATTCCATGTAAGGATATCTAATTAAAAATTGCCAGGATATAAAATAATACTACTAACGGTTTCATTACTAATAATAATATTCCATATAAAGTTATAGAATTACCATATAAGAATATCTAATTAAATTGACAGAATATACTAACCAATCAAACCTTAACCATTTCATAGCCATATATGAATACCAAATTTAAAATTCTATAAGGTTTATATACTTCACTCATTCCAAATAATAAGTACAATCTACACTATGGTAGATCATGGGTAGTTCGATGCACCACATATAATGATAGAACAATTAAAAACTAGAATAAAAGATAATATTAATTAAGGATAATATTAATTAAATCCATTATTAATTAAACAATAGAAATCCAATTTACCTTTGGAAGCAAGGAATACATCACAGGCTATACATGAGGGGCGATGATCATTACATTGATGTTCACCCACCATATAATTCTATAAATCTGCAAGCGATGAATTCAAGGCGGTCTAAAAAAGCCATTGACTAAGGGCGAGTAAATAGGGTAAGGAAAACGCAGGTCAACTAAACAAGAAAATCACACTGTCCATAAGTTTCGCTGTCTATGAATTAAACATTCGTTATCTATAAATACATTCTTTTCTACGACAGAATTCGCACAACAAGCAGTCCCGGTTTCACTCAAGGAGCAGCACTCGGTCAAGCATCTTCATCAAACATTTTTAAAAGCATAGAAGTATGAATACAAAACGCAGTCAAAATTTAAGCATGGAGTGGCCATCGAATAGCAATGCAGACATTAAATAAGAGAAAATCGTGGTAACCCAGCAGCGAACTCAGTCAGAGGTCAATACAATCCAGGCCACATTCACCATCTTAGCAGGTTTAAAATGCAATGTACAACGTTGGCCAGGTAGCTAGATCACATTGCCAGAACGAAATTACAGTGATAATTCACAATGAAATTGCCGAAGGGAATGTTTCAGAACCAATCATTCAAACAAATTGCCAGTACACTCATTGCCAGAATGAATTCTCAAACTAAATTTTACAAAAATGAAATGACATTACCCTCATAGCCAGAATGAATTCTCAAACTAAATTTTACAAAACGAAAGGACAGTACACTCATTGCCAGAATGAATTCTCAACTAAATTTTACAAAAACGAAATGACAGTACACTCATTGCCAGAATGAATTCTCAACTAAATTTTACAAAAATGAAATGACAGTACACTCATTGCCAGAATGAATTCTCAAACTAAATTTTACAAAAACGAAATGACAGTACACTCATTGCCAGATTTAAAAACTACCCCAGTCATATATAAACGCCCACAACCATATGTAAATTCCCACATTAAAACATAACGCCCACAAAAATATATCAATGCCCACAAGGATATGGAAACACCCATAGTGATACCAAACGCCCTCTGAAATATTTAAACGCCCACGGCAATATGAAAACGCTTAGATTAAAACAAACGCCCACGGCAACATGAAAATGCTCAGATTAAAACCAAACACCCACGGCAACATGAAAATGCTCAGATTAAAACCAAACGCCCATGGCAACATGAAAATGCTCAGATTAAAACCAAACGCCCACGGCAATATATAAAAGGCCCATAGTCATATAAACACATAGCCATAAAATCTCTTTTATCCCAACTGACATGCAACAACAGAGTAAGAAGAAATATATTATAACTGGAACACAATTTCAATCACCGAAGAACAAGGCAAGAAAACCAATCAATCCAACGAGAACCCAAGCAGATGGAAGTTAAGTATTTTTCATCTCACAATGCCAATACAA
>JASDQU010241192.1:107334-119640 GCA_032191745.1 Picea mariana
TATATATATAGAGAGAGAGAGAGACAAATAGATTCTCTCTTGGTTACCAACATATTTCCACTAGGTAAACAATTGAGTACTTTTGGTAACTTACCAACCAAAATTTTGGTTAGAGGTTACACACACAGATATGTGCTAGAATGAGATTGTTGTTACCTTTCCATCCCCAATAAAAAATTAACTCATCAAGAGTCCTAATCAATAGTCTTCTCATGAAAATAAAACATGTCAAAAGTGCAGATTGGTCCTAGGTGGGGTAGATACAAAATTGTCCTCTCTGACACTTGAGCTAGACCCAATTAACATATCCAATTAAAAGCCACGAATTATTACTTGACTCACCCTTTCACTTGTATTTTGAGAAGTCATTTATTTTGTAAAACAATTTTCATTATCAATTACTAATCTTTATTGAAATATATCTTTGTAAATTTTGATATACAAGTATATTTTCTCTACAGGTGCATGATGGAAACAAAAATATGTGGAGATCAATCATGATATTAAAGGAATTTGAGTACACAAATTAAACATTTCCTAGGAATCATAAGGAATCATGTAAGAAGTCAAATAGTCAATTAGGTCAGAGTGCGACTAAGTACTAAGTTTTGTTGGGAATTTCCACTAGGAGAGAACCGACCTAATATGGAAGTGATAGATATACTGAACTATGCTTAATTGACTTGAAGATCACATTGATGGACAATTAATGGAAATAATGGATGCATGTTTCTAGAACATGTCAACAAAAGCCTAAAAGGTTCTAAAATTGTTTATTGGTCAATTCTTCATGTAGTATGGTCTATGAGTAGTTGAATGATTGAGGACTAAGTTGATCGGGGTTCTTGGTAGAATAGCACTCAAYGTTACCATGGAATAGATCAATCCTAATGGTTTCTTTGAGGGTGCATATATTAACCTCAATGAATTGACAAAATGTACAAGGGATTACAAGATCAAAAGAAACATGTGTATGGTGCATCGACAATAACTATTGAACCAATTCATTGTCATTAGGAAGTGGGCATCAAATGACATGTAGAAGTTGAATTGATTGTTCAAGTGGCATGTAAAGAAGAGGAACAATTGTAACTATCTCTTAGAGATGGGCCATAAGAATATGAATTGCTAGAGATTGAGAGAGGGAGGTAGAAGTTTGAAGATTACAATTGAGAAAGGATGCAATTATAGGTAATTTGAGTGTTGAGATGGTATGTTACATGGGACATTTAAAAATTTAAATGTGTGAGCTCTATAAGACATTCATTTGGAATCCTCGTGGAATTTATTAGTTGCAATCGTAAAGTATTATAATTGATATATGATAATACAATGTAGCATAGATCATTCTAAAGTATAATATTTTTCTAATTTAGATGAATAAATGTTGTAACCCCACAAGTAAATCTTATAATTTTTTAATTCTAATAAATGTTAGAATTTTTACTTTTAGTAATATGGGCATATGTTGAGAACAAGACTATGGTATATACTAAATTATGTGATGTAATATACTCACAAAATAAAGTGGATTGACACACTTATAAAATGTCATAATACCACAAGTAAATATTATGGAAACACAGAGATATAATTATATTTGAAAATACGTTTCCTAGCTTGGGCAGAGTATGTACTTGCATCCTACATGCCTTGGGAGAATACAAACATGTCCAGAAGTTAAAGAACGTAAGGATTGATAGACCTCCTTGTTTGGATTGGGATTATGCAGTAGGGTTCTTTGATGGAGCCTCATAGGACATGGGCAAAAAATGTGGGGTAGGGTTTGTTTTAAAATGTCCAGCCTTAGGGACCTTCAATATGAAAATGAACTGTGGGTATGGGACAAATACAAAAGGAGAATTGTTAGCCTTATGGTGCATATTGTATTTTGCAAATGTATTGAAGGTTACAAGATTAATGCTGGTAGGTGATTCAAAGTTCATTATTGATTGGTTTAATAATGATATTACAGGTACTCACTTTGCAGCCATGGATGGAAAAAATCAGGACTGTGTGGAAGTTTTAATCAACTAAAAGAACATCAAATTTACAAAACATATAACAAGGTTGCAGATCAGATGTCCAAGGAAGCACTACAGTTGGATGAGGAAGGTGTTTTTTTTACAAAAATCACAGATAGTCTTACAGGGAACTATGAAAAAGTGTCTACAAGATAAAGAATACAGGTACAAGGGATAATGACAGGCTGGATATTCACTATAATATACTAGTTAATGTTTCTTTTGTGTTTTGATAATTTTGTAAACAAGGTACTAACATGAAGGTAATTTTTGTTGTATTTGGTTTTATAAAAGTTTTGGTGAAGGTTAATTGATGGGAACAGTCATGAACTGAACAGATTTAAGTTGTAATGTTCTAATTTAACTGAACAATCAGGCTAATTTAAGTTGTAATGTCCTCTTGGGAACAGATTTATTTTATTAACTGTTTAAAGATATTTTTCTTTCTGAAAAAAAAAATATTATAAATTTTTACTTGTAATGTTGTGGGCTTAATTTGAACAGAGCAATGTCGTGGGCACACCAACAACTTGGCCACAGGGCTAGGCCCTCACGGCCAAGTCATAGTCCACTGAATTGTGACTTGGCCGTGAGGGCCTAGCCCTGTGGCCAAGCTATTGGCGTGCCCATGGCATTGCCCTGTTCGACCACCTAAATAACTAAATTTTAATTTAAAAAATAAATTTAATTTCTGAGAAAATAAAAACTAAAACTAAAACTAAAATTAAAATTAAAATACAACTAAAACTAAAACTAAGCTTAAAATTAAAAATTAAAATTAAAAACTATAACTAAAACTAAAATACAAATTAAAATTAAAAATTAAAAACTAAAACAAAAACTTAGATAAATACCTGAAACTCGTTGATCGCTCGCCAACATGACCGTTGCGCCACCCCTACGACCGTTGCGCCAACACGACCTCTGCGCCCAAACGTTCACGGACCTCTGCGTCTAAACGTTCACAGAACTCTGCACCCAAACGCTCAGACTGACAAACACATCAACACTCACAGACGCACATAGACGCATAGACGCACACAGGCTCACATACGCACACAGACGCTCTATTACGCCAACAAAGTTAGAAAAACATTCCAATATCGACGTGTGGTTGATATATAAACATTATTTAGGCCGAACAATCATTCAGCCGAATGATTGTTCGGCCAAAATATATTTCGACCGAAAACATATTGCCAGGTGGAAAAAATCCATCCGACTAAATTTTTTACATGCAAATCGAGGGTGTCATCACTATATCGTTCGATTTGACGTTCCACTTTTTGGCCAAAAACTAATTCGACCGAAAAAATATCTTTCGGTCGAAAAATAATATTAGTTCGACCGAAAACACGTTTTTCGGAATTTTGGAGATTTGATTGTCACGAAAGTGTTACCCACCTCCGTGATTTCACCCAATATCCTTTCCATCCACACAAATTAAATATCATATTGAAATATATCATATTTATATAAATTATATAAATACATTTAAATATATCATATTAAATTAAAAGTAATATAATATAAATTAAAAGTAATTCGTATTGAATTATTTAATATACATCAATTGTTCAAATTAAAAAAATTATATGATATACAAGTAATTTGATTGAAAAAAATGGAAAAATTAAACATTTGGATGAAACATTTTCAAATTCCAATTAAGAAAATTTATTACTACATTCAATTCATAGCTTAATAAGATACAAACTAAAGAAAATTGATTACTACATTCAATTCATAGTTTGATAAGATACAAACTAATGCATATGAAAAACAAGTGATGGCTATCACATGAAATTATCATAGGCATGCTCTACTAAAAAGGCTAATGACAACATTACGAGGACATAACCCATAGTATGGTTGGGTGGTATGGACGGCAAGGGAGACGTGTTTTTCATGGAAAGAAGGAACCACATGTGGCAGTAACCTGCTTTGCATATAAGAAGGAACCATAGGAAGTGATAACATGTTTCAACAACAACAACCCTGAATCTCTTTTCTCCGAAGTTGAATTCTAGTATTGCCCATGTTTCTATTTTGGCGACCGTACAATCGCTTAGGATATACATGCCAAGCTGCAGAGGGTAGAAGGACACAAATTCTTCTAATTTTTGTTCAGTGAAGTGTTGAACCCATGGAGCACAATTTGGTAGGTAATTTCTCTGATGACTATGATGACTAGCCTATTTGAGACATATTTTGGCAACAAGTGAGGAGGCTTATTAGCTCTATAAATTCTAATATAAGTAATGGTCATTTTTGATATACCAGCCTATTTGAGACATATTTTGGCAACCAGTGAGGAGGCTTATTAGCTCTATAAATTCTGATATAAGTAATGGTCCTTTTTGATATACCAGTCCCCAGTGGCACTGAATGTCTCCATAGATTCCTTAGATAGCCTTGGTGCAATTCTGCAAAAGATGAAAGTGTATAAGGGAGCTAAGTAGTGCTCATCGAAACGAGCGTACTTCCATATGTACTTATGCTCCCAAAGGTCTTGGCACTAGACAAGGATTGGGATTTCAAATCTTGGTGTTACACTGATGGGGTGAGCACTACCAATAGCTTCGGTAATAGCCTAAGTTTATTTTGATGGAATAACATGGATTTTTTCAACTCTTTTTGTTGTTAATGAAAGCTATGCATCTATCCATCTAGGGATCAACAGATAGTAAAATTCTATTCTAAAGTTAATAGAAGGTAGTAGATTTACAAATGTTCAACAATTTGTTCAGGTTATGAAAACACAAATTCTAGAAGGTAGTAGATTTACAAATGTTCAACAATTTGTTCAGGTTATGAAAACACAAATTCTTATTTTATGACAAGTAGTTCATGTTTCAACAAAATTTGAAGCTTTAATATCATTTCTCATGCCTAAAAACTTAATTAAAGAAAAAAACACAAACACTTATTTACTTGTAGGTAAAAAAATGTAAATTTGCAAAACTTAGTAGAGATCAATATTTCATGATGCAATGAAATCTTTTAGGAAATTAGACATAGGAAAAAAAGTAACTAGTTTTAGGGTCCAAGAAAAAGCACATGTCTTGACAAAGTCTTTAGAATTGTTGTGTATATGTCATAATCAAAAGTTAGAGTGAAGGGAGCATCACTCATTATGCCAAAGACTCCCAGTTTCTAATATTACAAATTACGTCCTTTAACCTTCATCCATTTTAACTAGAATATATTTATGAAATTATTAATCACTTCTTTCCTGCAACTGGAAACCCCTACCTTCCTATTTCTATTTTCCATTTTCGTTTAGTCTAGGAGCCATCCACCTCCCGACGACCCCACCGTCACCCTCGTTCTTGGACCGTCCTGTCATCTTATTCACTCAATTTTTAGCGTCTAATTAACTCTGTTGTTTGTAGATGGACGAATGCGTCCGAAAACCATATTCAATTTTGAATGTGCAAATGGGCGGAAAACAATTCCTGTTGATTCCTTATTTAAAATTTGAGTACTATATCAAACAAATATCGAATTGTGTTTACTTGTTGGATGAATGGGAGCATTCTAAAGAGAATCAATCCTTATAACATGGCTATAAATATTTATTGGGGCTTAGAACATGGCTATAAATATGTCCATCTGGGACTTATTCAGTTTGGAATCAATCCTTTAGTCAGACCTGGTTTAAATACCTCTGTCTTAAACTGTATTATTGACTCTCGTCATAATACATTTTCTGATGCTTTAATATCAGGATTCCAAGCTCCGTTACATAATGGCCCAGTCTGGTCATCCGCAGTTCCCAGATATCAAGTCTCTTTGACAGATCCCTATATTAATACTTTGTTACAAGCCTATGTACAATTTTTTGGCTTTAATATGGCTGAATCCTCTGAAATAGCCCAACTCCATACCACTACATGTCTTCACTTTGTTACTACAACTATGCCTGCACTTAATCCTAAAATTTTGCAGCGTGTTACCAATGAAAGCGTGGTGGTTGGTCCAGGGAATGTTTCCCCACTTACTTTAGGTTTTGCTAAAATAACTGTTGTTGAAGAATGGTCTGCCGAATATGAACCTATTTCTTCCAAGATCTCGCCTCCCATGGCTAGAGAACTCAGAATCGAACAAAATTCATCTGGGAAGAATGTTTTAAGAATATGAAGATCTCAGAGTACTAGACATCAAGATCTAGAAAGACAACTGTCTTCTCTTTCTACCAGTACTTCTGAAGTAAATCAAAGAAGATCTTCATCCGCAGACAAATCACCCTCAACTCCTGTATATACTCCTATTTTGAATAGATTAGCTTTAGATAATCATTTACTTACCCATCAAAAAGGTTCAAATAATTGTTATTACTGTAAAAAACATATTCCTACTCAGGAAGAAACCTCTGAACCTCCTATAGTTCAAGTTCCATCTGCTCCTAAGAATTTTAGGACATTCCAGTCAAAAATTGAGCATAATGGCCAACATGCTAACTATTCATAATGTCAAGATCTAGCGATCCCTATTATAAAAATGATGAATACATCTTTGCCAAGAAGTGACAGGGATAAAAAAGCTACTCTTCCTCAGAGAAGTCTTGGACCAGGAAATCACACTCCTGCCTTCAAGAATGATTTAGTAGCTGACCTAGATTTCATCAAATATAGAAAAGCAGATGCAGAAAAATCTCAAGACATAGTGAGACTACAAAATTATGCAAACTACCAGTCAGTCTGTCTTACACAGAACATTGATGACATAGTGCAAGACTTGATACAGACTAAGACCCATTTGAATGGTTTGCATTCAGAAATTGATTCTTTAGAAAATAATCAAGAACAGATGAAGTCTCAATTAGAAAAGATTCTTGAGAAATTAGAAATAATTCAGACTGTTGTTTTTAGTCTGAAATATTCTTTTGAGGAAGAAACAAAGTCTCCTTCCCCTCTGAAATTAGAATATGTTGAAAGAGCATCCTCTTTTAAATGGTTTGGTTCTTCAATCACTAAGGAAGAACAAAAATAGCTAACTCTCAAACAGCTAGCCAAGGAAGTCCCAAATCTAGCCTTAGCAAGAATTGCTGAAGTTTTGGAAATTGTTATTCAAAAGATAGAGTTAGTCAAGAAGCAATCTTCTGAATTAGAAGATAGTATAAAGACAACATCACAGTCTAACAAATCTATAGTTCCTTTTATTAAAGCTATGGATGATGCTGAAAGTTCCACAGCAAATGCACCTAGATCATCACATGATGAAGCAGGTGGAAAACCTTTCCAATCTGCATGGGAAAAATGGTGCCATGCTAAATATGGTTCTAGTAAAAAAGTCCCTGCTGACCCTACCAATACTGAAGAACATCCATCCATCTCTAGAGAAAATATAGAGACTGCCCCATTAACAAATGTCAATTGTAGATCTAAAAATGAGATGATGATAATAATACAGAAATGGAAAGCTTGGGCAAAAACCCAAAAATTGTTATTCAAAGATAAAATATCTTGGAGCGATCTAGCTTTAAGATTGACTTGGGGATTTACTGGAAATTTAGGACTCTGGTGGGAAAGAGTTCGAGAAGATGACAAGCTTAGAATATTGAGTAGTCCTCAACCAATTGATGATCTTGTTAAAGCAGTAGTGCATGAATTCTATGGCAACATAAAAATTGATTCTGATCATTTTGCTGATTTATTTATGAATCAAAGATTATGCCATGTCTCCCAGCTCCCATAATTCCTCTGTACTATGCAAGATTTTTTGTATAAGACCCCTGATCCAGAGAATGTAGCTTATTTACACAAGTATTTATCTGCTATGCCTGGAAAAATCCCTGACCTTGTTAGAGATAGACTTGAAGAATTGGATATTGAAATAAACCAATTATCTCTAGCAGGCTTGCATGAGCATATTGTCATGGCTCTACAAAAAGAATGTCTTCGAAAGAAGACTAAGAAATCTCTCAAGAAACAGTTAGGTTTCGATTCCTCTATCTGTGATACTTTTGCTGAGACATATCATTTTGGTTGTAACCAAAAATCCAAACAAAAGTCTTCTTGTAAAAAAGATTGTGGTTGTTTTAAGTGTAAACCTAAGTCTAAAGGATTTTCAAAGAAATATCCTAAAAGATTCTCCAGAAATAGTCATTCTCGAAAGAAATCCTACTTCAAGCGTCGACCCTAGAATTTTAAAGCAAAACAGTCATCCTGTTTTATCTGTAAAAAGCCTGGCCACTGGGCTTCTAATTGTCCTCTGCGGTCTAAGACTAAATTCCAAAATAAAATCATGGATCTTTTCCAATCTGGCTATGATCCTTCAGACTGGGAATTAGTTGAAAACCGTTCAGATGGTGAATACCTATCCCTCACTGAGGATAGTGATTCCTTCCCAGAAGACAATCTTTCTAACCATGATTCTGATACTGACTCAGAACTCTCACAGATCGGTGAAACTTTAAACTTTCTTGATCTTAAAATGATGACACCCTATATCGACCTCCCTGCTCTTATTAAACAGAGGTCTGATTTGCAAAATAAATTGTCCCTTTTAACTTCTAGACAGTTTCAACTTTCTCGTCGTTATGCTTCTCAAATTTCTCAACTTACTGCTCAAATTGTTAGAATCCAACAACCAAGCGTGGTGAATATTCATCATTACACACCCACATATGTTGATTTTATCCCAAAAAAAAGAAAAGAGCCTAGAGCAAAGAGTATTGTTAAGTTTCCTGAACCTGTCAAAGAAACAATAACAGAAGATGAATCCTTAGCCAATACTATATTCCATCCTAAGGAATCAATCAAGGAAAATGAAGCATATATTGTTGATTTATGGAAAAGTTTAAAATTGCAAAAAGAAGAATTGAACTTTCTCAAGATGAAACAAGATGAACAAATAGAAAGAGAAATGTTCAATGAGGAGTTAGAAAATGAACCATTTGAATCTAAGAAAATGAATGGCTTAGATGATAGATTGGTTATTTATGTAAATATTAAAGTCCAAGGATATCTGCAATACACCCTAGATGCACAATTGGATATAGGTGTAATGAATTCCTGTGCTAAGAATGGAGCTATACCTTCTTACTATTGGAAGCCAATAGATATCTCATTTAGAGCTATCAACAAATCTGAGATAAAGATTAAATATATTGCTCCAGATTTCCCTATACACATACAAGAAGAAAAAGCATCTGTTACTCTCTATTGTTATGATACTGGCCCAGATATACTCTTAGGAAAAGACTTTGTAAATAAGTGTTTGCCTTTTGTTATAGGTAATACTTTTGTACAGATATCACTTTTGAGCAAGAAAATTACAATACCCAGCAAGTCAAGCTATGAGACTAGAATTGCAGTAAAACAAACTTTCCAACAAATTGAGAAATCTGCAAGCAGTCTGATACATATCCAAAAGATCTTTGGACATGCTGAAAAGCATGGTATGGACATGATAAAAGAAATAAAGGAAAATATAGAATCTGATTGTACATCAGATTATCCAAATGCCTTTTGGACAAGAGAAAAGTATTTTGTCAGTCTGCCATATAAGGAAGATTACATCCCAAAACCACAGAAAGCCTCTGCTAATCATATGTCTCCCACAGAATGTGAATATTGCCAAAAGGAGATTACAGAGCTTTTGGAAAGAAAGTTGATAGAGATAAGCAGAAGCCCTTGGGCTTGTCCTGCCTTCTATGTCAACAAGCACAGTGAACAAAAGAGACGAAAACCTAGAATGGTGATAAATTATAGAGCATTGAATGATGCTTTACTCCCTATCAGGTTTCCTTTACAATCTAAAGAGTTATTGTTTTCAAAGATTGGGAAATGTAATATCTTCAGCAAATTTGATCTGAAAAGTGGATTTTGGCAAATCGGGATAATTCCTAAGGATAGATACAAAGCTGCATTTGTTGTTCCTAATGGCCAATATCAGTGGAAAGTAATGCCCTTTGGTTTGAAGAATGCCCCCTCCGAATTTCAGAAAAGAATGGACGCCATCTTCAAACATCTTAATTTTGTAATTGTATATATTGATGATTTGCTTGTTTGTTCTGTAGATTATAAAGCTCATGTACATCATTTAAAGGTTGTCTATGACCTTTTGTATAAACATGGATTAGTGCTCAGTCGTTCAAAGCTTTGTTGGGCACAGACAAAGATTGAGTATCTTGGATTGATACTATCCAAAGGAGAAGTAGAACTCCAAGATCACATTTTGAAAAATCTTTCAGAATTCCCTGATGAAATTCTTGACCAGAAACAGCTCCAGAGATTCCTTGGTTGTTTGAATTATATCCGACAATTCTATGAAAATCAAGCAAAGGATGTTAGGATACTTAAAAAAAGATTGAGTAAGGTAATACCATGGAATTACAAAATGACTCAAGCTGTTCAGATTATAAAGCAGAAGATCCAAAATCTGCCAAAATTGTATCTTCCAGATATGACCCTACAACTTATATTATAAACTAATGCCTCGAATGATACTTGGGCAGTAGTATTATTGCAAAAAAATGGTCCCAAGTTGGAAGAAGTCTGTATATATACTTCTGGATGTTTCAGTGATACTGAGTCAAGATGCCCTTCCTCCCATAAAGAAATTCTTGTTGTTAAAAATGGGATCAAGAAATTCAGATTGTTCCTAAAACCTGTACATTTCATTGTAAGAATAGATCTGAAGCATATGAAGGGAATGTTAACTAATCAACGTCTGTTGGAACAGAGAAACAACATAATTCTGCGATGGAGTTTGTGGCTTGACAGATTTTACTTTGAAATCCATTACAAGCCTGGTAAAGACAACCGTGTTGTTGATCTGCTTACTAGAGAAGCAGCTCCATCTAAAGACAAAGACAAAACTATCAAATGGCTTCATCCTCCTTGAGCATAAGGGATGCTCCTCCACCAGGATTCAAATGGATCCTAGTTTGTAATAATTGTAAATATTGTTTCTGTTTTGATTGTTTAGTTTGTAGTATTAAATCAAGCCCAGCCTGCATAAATATTTTAAATAATTGGGTACAGTCTTGCAACCATCAACATTCCTATTACAGCGACTTCTGTTTTGGTCACAATGTGGCTAGAGGTTTAATGTCTGGAGGACCATTTCAAGGACAAGTCTATTTCGTGATGTATACACCTTGCATTACCTATGAAGACTATTGTAAGATCATGTTACAAACTAAATATGATGGATCATGTTGGATTATCTTTGAATGTTCCATATTTAAAGATACCCCTRTTTGGTGGTCTGGTTGGTTATATATTTTGTACTGGACCTACTTTCCCAGAGAAGTTGATTTCTTCAAAGCAAGTAAATAAGCTTTTATTCAATGGTTCAGAGCTGAAATAGAAGAAGCAGCTCATCATGAAGGATGGTTTGTTTTCAACCTATCATTCTTAGGAAGTGAGCTTCAGTTTGAAAAGACAGAGCCATCTTAGCCCCCATCTTATAAAGTTACTAGTAAATATTTCGGTGACTTATACGTCCCTGAAGATGAGCTAATACCTGCAATGCAAGGATCACCATTTTACAAATGTTTCAGCGGACTCCCTCCATTTTCAAAAGATCATAGTTCTCCTCCTAGCAGTCACTTTGGATATGACAGTGACGAATCTTTTGACTCTGTAGCTGAGTTTAACATTATTAACCTTATGGAAGCATGATGGGCCTAGTGCTCTCTATTTGTAATAAAGATGTTTCTTTCATGTCTAACGGGCCAACAGTGGTGTCCTATCAGTTCCGTGGGTTCCTGAAGAACTCCACAGTGTAATCTTGTGATCTGATATATTCGTATAATTAGATTTAGCGAATATTTGCTTTTGTCAAAGTCATTCCGTAAAAGTTGGTATGGGTCCCCATATGGCCGAGCCTCTAAGGGACGAGATAACAACTGTAATCCACAACTGCCCCATCCACTTGATAGGAATCTTTTGTTTACCGGCATGTGTCAGTCTCTGACTATCGGTAACCTACTAAAATATGTATAAATAAGACTCCAACCCTCTCATTTAGGCATTCGAAAATTGAGAGAGAGTCTAGTTTGAGTCTTAGTAGTGTCAAGCAGTGTGTATCCTCTTCACTCACCTTCGGGAACTTGTGAACGAAAAACATTGATCTCAAGTGTATTTGGTCCTATATGAAAATTGGTCCTATATGAAGAGAATGCTCCCATTCATCCAACAAGTAAACAAAATTCGATATTTGTTTGAGATGGTATTCAAATTTTCAATAAGGAATCGACGAGAATTAATCTCGTGTGAAAAGGATGTCTACGTCGAGTGAAAAGTACTTTGATTTGAATAAAAAAAAA
>JASDQU010241192.1:119660-140739 GCA_032191745.1 Picea mariana
AGAAATGGAAAGCTTGGGCAAAAACCCAAAAATTGTTATTCAAAGATAAAATATCTTGGAGCGATCTAGCTTTAAGATTGACTTGGGGATTTACTGGAAATTTAGGACTCTGGTGGGAAAGAGTTCGAGAAGATGACAAGCTTAGAATATTGAGTAGTCCTCAACCAATTGATGATCTTGTTAAAGCAGTAGTGCATGAATTCTATGGCAACATAAAAATTGATTCTGATCATTTTGCTGATTTATTTATGAATCAAAGATTATGCCATGTCTCCCAGCTCCCATAATTCCTCTGTACTATGCAAGATTTTTTGTATAAGACCCCTGATCCAGAGAATGTAGCTTATTTACACAAGTATTTATCTGCTATGCCTGGAAAAATCCCTGACCTTGTTAGAGATAGACTTGAAGAATTGGATATTGAAATAAACCAATTATCTCTAGCAGGCTTGCATGAGCATATTGTCATGGCTCTACAAAAAGAATGTCTTCGAAAGAAGACTAAGAAATCTCTCAAGAAACAGTTAGGTTTCGATTCCTCTATCTGTGATACTTTTGCTGAGACATATCATTTTGGTTGTAACCAAAAATCCAAACAAAAGTCTTCTTGTAAAAAAGATTGTGGTTGTTTTAAGTGTAAACCTAAGTCTAAAGGATTTTCAAAGAAATATCCTAAAAGATTCTCCAGAAATAGTCATTCTCGAAAGAAATCCTACTTCAAGCGTCGACCCTAGAATTTTAAAGCAAAACAGTCATCCTGTTTTATCTGTAAAAAGCCTGGCCACTGGGCTTCTAATTGTCCTCTGCGGTCTAAGACTAAATTCCAAAATAAAATCATGGATCTTTTCCAATCTGGCTATGATCCTTCAGACTGGGAATTAGTTGAAAACCGTTCAGATGGTGAATACCTATCCCTCACTGAGGATAGTGATTCCTTCCCAGAAGACAATCTTTCTAACCATGATTCTGATACTGACTCAGAACTCTCACAGATCGGTGAAACTTTAAACTTTCTTGATCTTAAAATGATGACACCCTATATCGACCTCCCTGCTCTTATTAAACAGAGGTCTGATTTGCAAAATAAATTGTCCCTTTTAACTTCTAGACAGTTTCAACTTTCTCGTCGTTATGCTTCTCAAATTTCTCAACTTACTGCTCAAATTGTTAGAATCCAACAACCAAGCGTGGTGAATATTCATCATTACACACCCACATATGTTGATTTTATCCCAAAAAAAAGAAAAGAGCCTAGAGCAAAGAGTATTGTTAAGTTTCCTGAACCTGTCAAAGAAACAATAACAGAAGATGAATCCTTAGCCAATACTATATTCCATCCTAAGGAATCAATCAAGGAAAATGAAGCATATATTGTTGATTTATGGAAAAGTTTAAAATTGCAAAAAGAAGAATTGAACTTTCTCAAGATGAAACAAGATGAACAAATAGAAAGAGAAATGTTCAATGAGGAGTTAGAAAATGAACCATTTGAATCTAAGAAAATGAATGGCTTAGATGATAGATTGGTTATTTATGTAAATATTAAAGTCCAAGGATATCTGCAATACACCCTAGATGCACAATTGGATATAGGTGTAATGAATTCCTGTGCTAAGAATGGAGCTATACCTTCTTACTATTGGAAGCCAATAGATATCTCATTTAGAGCTATCAACAAATCTGAGATAAAGATTAAATATATTGCTCCAGATTTCCCTATACACATACAAGAAGAAAAAGCATCTGTTACTCTCTATTGTTATGATACTGGCCCAGATATACTCTTAGGAAAAGACTTTGTAAATAAGTGTTTGCCTTTTGTTATAGGTAATACTTTTGTACAGATATCACTTTTGAGCAAGAAAATTACAATACCCAGCAAGTCAAGCTATGAGACTAGAATTGCAGTAAAACAAACTTTCCAACAAATTGAGAAATCTGCAAGCAGTCTGATACATATCCAAAAGATCTTTGGACATGCTGAAAAGCATGGTATGGACATGATAAAAGAAATAAAGGAAAATATAGAATCTGATTGTACATCAGATTATCCAAATGCCTTTTGGACAAGAGAAAAGTATTTTGTCAGTCTGCCATATAAGGAAGATTACATCCCAAAACCACAGAAAGCCTCTGCTAATCATATGTCTCCCACAGAATGTGAATATTGCCAAAAGGAGATTACAGAGCTTTTGGAAAGAAAGTTGATAGAGATAAGCAGAAGCCCTTGGGCTTGTCCTGCCTTCTATGTCAACAAGCACAGTGAACAAAAGAGACGAAAACCTAGAATGGTGATAAATTATAGAGCATTGAATGATGCTTTACTCCCTATCAGGTTTCCTTTACAATCTAAAGAGTTATTGTTTTCAAAGATTGGGAAATGTAATATCTTCAGCAAATTTGATCTGAAAAGTGGATTTTGGCAAATCGGGATAATTCCTAAGGATAGATACAAAGCTGCATTTGTTGTTCCTAATGGCCAATATCAGTGGAAAGTAATGCCCTTTGGTTTGAAGAATGCCCCCTCCGAATTTCAGAAAAGAATGGACGCCATCTTCAAACATCTTAATTTTGTAATTGTATATATTGATGATTTGCTTGTTTGTTCTGTAGATTATAAAGCTCATGTACATCATTTAAAGGTTGTCTATGACCTTTTGTATAAACATGGATTAGTGCTCAGTCGTTCAAAGCTTTGTTGGGCACAGACAAAGATTGAGTATCTTGGATTGATACTATCCAAAGGAGAAGTAGAACTCCAAGATCACATTTTGAAAAATCTTTCAGAATTCCCTGATGAAATTCTTGACCAGAAACAGCTCCAGAGATTCCTTGGTTGTTTGAATTATATCCGACAATTCTATGAAAATCAAGCAAAGGATGTTAGGATACTTAAAAAAAGATTGAGTAAGGTAATACCATGGAATTACAAAATGACTCAAGCTGTTCAGATTATAAAGCAGAAGATCCAAAATCTGCCAAAATTGTATCTTCCAGATATGACCCTACAACTTATATTATAAACTAATGCCTCGAATGATACTTGGGCAGTAGTATTATTGCAAAAAAATGGTCCCAAGTTGGAAGAAGTCTGTATATATACTTCTGGATGTTTCAGTGATACTGAGTCAAGATGCCCTTCCTCCCATAAAGAAATTCTTGTTGTTAAAAATGGGATCAAGAAATTCAGATTGTTCCTAAAACCTGTACATTTCATTGTAAGAATAGATCTGAAGCATATGAAGGGAATGTTAACTAATCAACGTCTGTTGGAACAGAGAAACAACATAATTCTGCGATGGAGTTTGTGGCTTGACAGATTTTACTTTGAAATCCATTACAAGCCTGGTAAAGACAACCGTGTTGTTGATCTGCTTACTAGAGAAGCAGCTCCATCTAAAGACAAAGACAAAACTATCAAA
Organism: Picea mariana; assembly: GCA_032191745.1. NCBI lineage: Eukaryota > Viridiplantae > Streptophyta > Pinopsida > Pinales > Pinaceae > Picea > Picea mariana. The sequence goes on from JASDQU010241192.1 coordinate 123,083, forward strand.
TGGCTTCATCCTCCTTGAGCATAAGGGATGCTCCTCCACCAGGATTCAAATGGATCCTAGTTTGTAATAATTGTAAATATTGTTTCTGTTTTGATTGTTTAGTTTGTAGTATTAAATCAAGCCCAGCCTGCATAAATATTTTAAATAATTGGGTACAGTCTTGCAACCATCAACATTCCTATTACAGCGACTTCTGTTTTGGTCACAATGTGGCTAGAGGTATAATGTCTGGAGGACCATTTCAAGGACAAGTCTATTTCGTGATGTATACACCTTGCATTACCTATGAAGACTATTGTAAGATCATGTTACAAACTAAATATGATGGATCATGTTGGATTATCTTTGAATGTTCCATATTTAAAGATACCCCTATTTGGTGGTCTGGTTGGTTATATATTTTGTACTGGACCTACTTTCCCAGAGAAGTTGATTTCTTCAAAGCAAGTAAATAAGCTTTTATTCAATGGTTCAGAGCTGAAATAGAAGAAGCAGCTCATCATGAAGGATGGTTTGTTTTCAACCTATCATTCTTAGGAAGTGAGCTTCAGTTTGAAAAGACAGAGCCATCTTAGCCCCCATCTTATAAAGTTACTAGTAAATATTTCGGTGACTTATACGTCCCTGAAGATGAGCTAATACCTGCAATGCAAGGATCACCATTTTACAAATGTTTCAGCGGACTCCCTCCATTTTCAAAAGATCATAGTTCTCCTCCTAGCAGTCACTTTGGATATGACAGTGACGAATCTTTTGACTCTGTAGCTGAGTTTAACATTATTAACCTTATGGAAGCATGATGGGCCTAGTGCTCTCTATTTGTAATAAAGATGTTTCTTTCATGTCTAACGGGCCAACAGTGGTGTCCTATCAGTTCCGTGGGTTCCTGAAGAACTCCACAGTGTAATCTTGTGATCTGATATATTCGTATAATTAGATTTAGCGAATATTTGCTTTTGTCAAAGTCATTCCGTAAAAGTTGGTATGGGTCCCCATATGGCCGAGCCTCTAAGGGACGAGATAACAACTGTAATCCACAACTGCCCCATCCACTTGATAGGAATCTTTTGTTTACCGGCATGTGTCAGTCTCTGACTATCGGTAACCTACTAAAATATGTATAAATAAGACTCCAACCCTCTCATTTAGGCATTCGAAAATTGAGAGAGAGTCTAGTTTGAGTCTTAGTAGTGTCAAGCAGTGTGTATCCTCTTCACTCACCTTCGGGAACTTGTGAACGAAAAACATTGATCTCAAGTGTATTTGGTCCTATATGAAAATTGGTCCTATATGAAGAGAATGCTCCCATTCATCCAACAAGTAAACAAAATTCGATATTTGTTTGAGATGGTATTCAAATTTTCAATAAGGAATCGACGAGAATTAATCTCGTGTGAAAAGGATGTCTACGTCGAGTGAAAAGTACTTTGATTTGAATAAAAAAAAAATGAGAAATATGTTTTTATGTTTATTACTTAGTAGTATAGATATATTTTAGTTTTGGATATATCAAATATTGAGATGGATTAAATCTATTGATGTGTAATTTTTTTTTTCCATTATTTAAATAACAATTTTTTCCCATGAATAATTGAAATAAATTTATAAAATATTACAAAAGTATATATCAAGAGGTATTTTAGACCACATCTTAAAGGCCTTATAGAAAGTGATCATACAAATTTTAACAAAAACTATCTTTGCTTAAAAGCAGTTTTTGTAGGTAGTCATGCCCCCCAAAATTAAGCACATGTGCTCTATATAAATATACAAAAAAAAAGTAGATCCCCAAATAGTGTCCAAAAGAAGTATAATTGCTCAGAGATTTTACAACCAAATCATTTATCCAAAATATTTAATACTATCAAGAAATTAAAACCATAGTTCATGAAGGTCAAAAGAAACTTGTCCTTGATGGGACTCAAAGACCACTCCAAATCTTCTTTGGAAAACCTATTATCTTCATTGTTTTTTTCCCTATAGACATGCACAAATGAGATGTGAGAGAATGCACAGGGAAAATTATCGATGTCTGAATTCCTCAAAACAAAATCTCCTTTCATCCATTGTATGACTAAGAGGGAGTCACCCAAAATTTGAATTTATGCGACCTCTTTTTCAAGAGCTAGAATGAAAACAAACTTAAGAGCCATGATTTCATTGAAGTTGTTTGTGCCATGGGAAATTCGAGATCTCAAGGAAATAATGTGATTTTGGAAAAGGAAAATGATTCCCCCAACCCCTCCCTTGGATGGATTGCCTTGAGAAGCTCCATCACAGTAAGCCCATGAAAAGTCTTCATTGGTATGACTAGCTGATACTCAAGTACAAGGAGGAGAAGATGAGTATTGAGGAAAGGTGCTTAGAATGTTAAGACTCTAAGTGACACACTTGAGGGGCAAGGTGTCCTTACCCTCGAAGAGTTTTGCATTTTTGGCCAGCAAGATTCCCTTAAGACTACGTGAGGGGTAGAGCTTTGAATGATTTTGTGGCCTTGTTTTGAAACCAATTCCTTGAGGATTCTTCTATGGATTTTCCTTTCTAAGTGTTGTGAAGTCCAATAAAGTATTATATTTCTTTCTAGACTTTATTTGAGAAAGGGAAGGAGAGAATAAGATGGTTGATGATGTTATCTCTCGAGATGTTCCAAGTTGTTATTAGAACGATGTCAAGGCACCCCAGGGGCCAAGACTCATGATGAGTCTTAAGACCAAATTTGCAGTAAAATAATTGTGCAATATTTGGGAAGTTTTTCCCTATTTCTCTCTCTTTCTTTTGAAATTATAGGACCTCAAACAATTCTCATCTCAACTAAAAAATGATCTCAACTACCAGAGGCATTTGTCTATGAGTGTTTTAGACAATCAAGCTTGAAAGGAGAAAAAAATGGTGGATCAAAGGAAAAAACAAAATAAACATACATGGCACTGCTAAGAATGAATCATGTAGCATATGGAAAAGAACAATGTGTTGAGCAATTAAGAATTCAACAGCTCTAACATATGCATACATATCAATAAAGAATTGATTGAAACATTTAACATATTCACACATTCAAATACATGGAGGTACCATCTGGATATCATTTAAATGCACAAAGAAAATGACAAGAACAAGTCATACATTCAAAGGAAATCATCTATGTGTCATTACCAGACATAATACAGTAACATTGAACATGGTGAATGGCTTGTTTCTTGAGCTTTTATATATTATATCTTACACAAGAAAAAAAAAAGTGGGAGGAGATGCTTTACAAGGACAAAAATATTGTAAGGAAGGAAATACAGATTGAAACTTAAATGTAGGAGGTGAATCTTCGTTGCCTGTTGCATTTATCAACTGACTGTGCTCAAGGTTTTTGGTCAAACAAATTTGGTTATAAGAAACTCTTCAATTCCCTGAAGTGCTGACCCTAACAATGGGCTCATGATTTTCCTTTTATCCCTCTCGCTCATCCCCTAAATGCTTCTTGAAACCACTTCCATCTTCTTGAAACCATTTCCATCTTCTTGATTCTTCAACGATTTTCCTCCTAGTAAAATTTGGTTCACCTTCACCTAGGTACAATTTTGTTATAGAGAGAGATTGTGGGGAAGCTGGTAACTTTTGATCCAATATATACATCACACCCATCTCCTAAAGAGATATCTATAATCATTTCTTCTGCAAAAAATTGAAAATACACTGCAAATATCACGCGACTAATACTTTTTCAGATAAAAAATCAGTGATCAATCTCAGTTGTAGATCGCACATATCCCATCAGAGAAATTAAGGCCTGCAAAGGCATAAAAAACAATAGTCGTCAGATCATTCTCGTGGATATATCTCGGCCATTGATCGAAAATCTATGACTTTTTAGGCCCCACAGATTATTTGTAGATCAAGCAATCTTGACTGTTGATTTGAAAGAGAGAGTGTGCTTTGATCTGGACCATTGTTTAGTTCCATTTGCAAGAGGTTCAGGGGAATATCTGGATCATCGATCGATCATGTCCATCAGAGTGGTCGGGTTATGGATTGCAAACAAGACTCCAACAAGGGGACTCCAAGCCTGAATCTCTACTATTGATATGGAGTTTCCTAGGGAAGTCCAACGATGTATGAGAGACATCGATATGAGTTGACCAAGATCACAAAATTGGATAAGGAAAATATCATCATGCTAACGTCATCCTAGACATGTGGTGATTGTTCATTGTCCCACAATGGCACTGATTTGGTAGAGGAGCATGACATTTGTCACCCAACTTCGAGATGTTAGCCTATGTATGTGGCAGGTTCCACATGTCCATGTGGCAAGATGACGTGAAACTCGATTGGGATGCTTGGATACCTGGGAGAAGATCTGGACCGTTGATCGGTCCTACTCAAAAAAGGTCTAAGAGAGGATCTCGATCGTTGATTGGTCCTACTCGAAAAAGGTCTAAGAGAGGATCTGTACCGTCCATTACGAGTGCCTCTTTAGAGTGTTGTAGGATGAGTTTCAAAAGGGACTATGAATAAGGAACTACGATGACCGTTGATCCATCAGAGAAAATAGGAACACACAAGAACCATAGATCTTGCTCGACCACGAACCCAAAAAATGACTAAGGAAAAAATCTTCATGTTGACGCCAGCCTGGACATGTGGTGACTTTATATTGGCCCATGGTGGTACTAATGTGGTAGGGGAGCATGACATTTGTCACCTATATTTGATACTTTTACCTATGCATATGGTGGGTTCCACATGTCCACATGGAAGCCACTGATTGGCTCTGACAGTGCTCTACTGGCAGGTTGACATGACACCTAGCCGGGACAATATTAAGATCAAATATTTGATCTAGACCATTGATCGAAGGAGCCTCTTTAGAGTGCTTGAGGCTTGGATCTGAATGTGAATATGAAAAGAGAACTGCGAAGTAAATCTTGACCATCGATCGGAGGAACAAGAGATCAAATGAGATCTGTTGATCTCACCATGGTTGAAAAAAGAAATTCACTAAGGAAAAATGCGTCATGTTGATCTCATCTTTGACACATGGAACCTTATCAATGGTTCTCATTGATGCTAATGTGGCAGGGGAGAAGGACACATGTCACCCATTTTTTATATACTTCGAGGTGATTTTGGTGGGTTCCACTTGTCCACGCGACAACTCTAGATTGGTTCTGACAATGCCCCATTGGCATGTCGTGTTGTCATCTCCTCTGCATTTCATTGATGATGACATCATCATCGACATTGTGAAAACTTGTGTCGAGTGTTTCTCTTTGCATTTTGCTGATGACCACCCCTGACTTAATCTCTATCGTTAATCTGTCGTCCACGCAAGGAGATTCATTGATCTAATTCACCAAAAAACCAATATCGGATAAGGTACGAACAAAATTATGCTGACATCATCCTAGCATGTGGAGGCTTTCTATTGTCCCATGAGGGCATTGATGTGGCAATCAAGAAGGACACATGTCACCTAGATTTGAAATATTCACATGTGTATCTGATGGGTTTCACATGTCCACATGGCATTCTATGATTGGATTTGACAATTCCTTTTTGGCGTGCTAATGCGACCCCTATTCGGGGGGCTTTAATACTCAGAGGAAGATTTGGACCGTTAATATTCTCGGGGGAATGACTCATGGTGCCTATCAAATATGGGCCATTCACTGGAGATGCGCCCATGGGGGTGCTTGAGAGTTAGGTTGCAAGGGGAACTTTGACGAGGGAACTCCAACGACCATTAATTTAAAGGACATGCATGCGACGCTATCTAAGTTGTCAATATTTCGGGGTCCAAAAAACTCTTGAAATGCTGCACTTTTAGGCCACAGTATTATGATAGATTCCTAGGATAATAGACTTAGGCCCTTTTTGTGCATGACAAGCCCCTTTTGGACTGTGAAAATCCAGTTTTGGACTGCAAGAAACCCCAAGAGATCAATTTTTTCCTTATGTGCACAAGGTCATGGATTTTCTTGCTACTTATTAATTCTGCCTTAGGAAAATTCAACTCAGAGCCGTGCAGAGGCTCCTAAAGCTCAAATTTTTGCTGCTATATTGTCTAATCTTGGCCTTATAACTTCAGTCATCCTTCATTTAATTGCAAAAAAAAATACAGTACTAACATTTGGCTCCAGTGGGGAAAACATACCCTTGCGGTCTGCTGAGAACTGTAGACAAAGTTCCTTCTTCTGTTGCATTATGGAGTTTTCCCGAAAAGATACATCTCCTTCAGACCTAGAAATTGATTTGATGTGTGACAAAAAAATGCTCAACAACTTACAACATTAGCAACCTACCTACTTGCTCAAGTAACAAAAGGTGAATGAAGTAAAATTAAAAAAAAAAACTCTACAAAATGAAAACAAATGCTTGACTACAAGCTTATTTATGTACATAACCTTCATACTCTAATTAGGTCAACCACTTTGATCAAGTGAAATGAAATTTCCAATGATACCAAGCGAGTTCCTTACTTCATGGTTGAACTCCTTGTATGTGCCTTCATTGAATAAGGACAAACAAAAATGGAGACTGCAACACCATATGATTATGAAGTTCATACTTATGATCTTAAAATACTATCCTCATATATATTAAGTCATTTGAGGCATTGGACAATGTAGACTCCAACTGAAATGCAACTGGATCATGAAAAATACAGAGGATGACATGTTTCTGAACAAAAAATGAGGCTTCTTATTCCTGAAGGATTTCACTGAATTGCTTCTAGACACTCTTCCATTTCTCTACTTGTGATTCCGATGAAGAAAAATGAGGAAGTAAAACAACTTCGTCACATGATAAGACTTCAATTGGTGCATGTTCACAATGACCAAGCTCTATACCATCAAGAACAAATGAAAATAATTCATCAATCTAAAACCCTTCATCATAACCCTCATAACTTGCATAGACAAGTACACTAATAACAATTTTTGATAAATCCATTGTAGATATGTGTTCTTCAATAACAAGCTTTGATTCTATGTCATGATGGTCAAATATGGACATATTTCTACTTGAAATTTTTGTGAATGATGTTGCATAACTCTACACATATTCTTCAACTTTGTACTCATAAAAAATAATATATGTGTTGTAGAATCCAATATGATCATATTTCTCATGAACCAACCATTGAGTAGAAGATGGCTCATAAAAAACAAGGGGAAATACCTCATCGATGATGTTACCTTGAAACATATTTACAAAATTTTCAGCAACACAATCTTGATTTCTATCAATAGGTGTGAAAGAAAACATGGTCTCTTCTTGCAAATCCTCATGAATATATCTATCATTGACATTAATTTCAAGCTCAATTTCATAAAATTATTTCTTTTGTTCACTGTTGTAAAAGCAATATTCTATGTATTCTATAACTAACTCAAGTTCTTCATTACAACAATGTTCAAAAGGGAACTCAGAATATGGAAATTCAACAATCTTCTATGGATCTTCTTGAAAATATAAATATTCATCAACACATACCAGATTTATTGAAACAACAATGAGTTTTTGCAACTCATAACCATCCTTAAAAGAAGAAATCTCCATCTTAAAATAATTTTGCCTAATATCTTGTAAAGAAGAAATAAGTATTGTATCCTCTTGTAGATTCTCTAAAATTTCTGTGCAACCACTCCCTAGTGATACCTCTTCATTTGAATCTTCCATGCCATCTTATTCATTTTCATTGTTATAGTAAGCTCCCCTTTCAAAATCTTATTCAAATTCCTTGTTTGTGATACCCCCCTTCCTCTTCATTATCACAGGAAGATTCCTTTATACCCTCTGAAACGGATTTAAAACTTTCATTGCAACAACTTCCAAGAGAAAGATCAATGGGATACCTCCTTTTATAATGCAAATGAAACAATATATGAAAATCCTTTAGTGAAGCTATACAAGCAGTTGGTAAGGATCTATACCATTAATGAGTGTCTCTCTCTAAAGAGAGCATGAAATTTTTCACGAGGACATCTTCATGAAAGATACTCAGTTGATGAATACAATAATGGAATTCTACTAAATGATGAGCTGAATTATCATTATCAACTTCTCTGAATCTAGGAAGATAGACTTCCCAAACTCTTATACTAGGCATAAGATCAGGAAAGCCAGGTATGTTTGAAAAATCAAGTGGAGAACAACTTGTAGCTACTATATCAACACTTGATCTTGCCATTAAAACACAATGGAATCTCCAGTGGGATCATAGTGGATGGGGGAGTAATAAGATTTTCAAGAAAGTTCGAGGGGCAGAGCCTACTTATTGAAAAGATTCTAAAAAGGAATTCATGAGGAAAGTCAAAGGTTTTGGGGGGAAGCTTTGAAGTAGAAAACTCATTTTTAGGAATATCAATTAGATCTACAGATTTCAACACTTCAATCAATAGTAGAAGGAAAATTTTCTAGATAAGGGTTACCTAAGAAAAAGAAGGTATGACGCTCTCTAATATTCCTCCAGGTCACGAGCTTTTCTTGAGATAAATATATCGGAACCTGATCATGATTAGGGTGGCTTATGGTATGTCTTTTGGAAGAGGCCGAATTGTCCTTCTGTGGAGTCTTTAGGTGAAATATTAACAACTAAGTGCCCGAGGCATGTTCACCATCAAGTCTTAGATCTTACAATGTCATATCCCTAGGGAATATTTCTTCAACATACATCCCCAAGAATTACGCCATTTCCGATGTTATCCCTTGAGATGTTACGGCTTGTTATTGGAACGATGTCGAGGCACCCCAGGGGCCAAGACTCAGGATGAATTTTAAGGTCATATTTGTAGTAAAATAATTGTGCAATATTTGGGAATTTTTTCCCTCTTTCTCTCTCTTTCTTCTGAAATTATAGGACCTCAAGCAATTCTTATCTCAGCTAAAAAATGCTCTCAACTACCAGAGTCATTTTTCCATGAGTGTTTCAAAAAATCAAGATTGAAAGGAGGAAAAAATGGTGGATCAGAGGAAAAAAAAAAAAAAGACATACATGTCACTGCTAAGAATGAATATTGTAGCCTATGGAAAAGAATAGTGTGTTGAGCAATTAAGAATTCACCAAATCTAAAATATGCATAAAGATCAATAAAAAATTGCTTCAAACAATTAGCATCTTCACACATTGAAACACATGGAGGTACCCTCTACATATTATTTAAATGCACAAAGAAAATGACAAGAACTAGTCATACATTCATAGGAAATCAGTTATGTGTCATTACCATACATCATACATTAACATTAAACATGGTGAATGTATTGCTCCTTGAGCTTTTATATATTACATCTGACACTAGAAAAGAAAAAGTGGGTGGATATGCTTTACAATAACAAAAATACTGTAAGGAAGGAAATACCAACTGAAGCTTAAATGCAGGGGATGAATCTCTATTGCCCGCTGCATTTATCAATTGTTTGTGCTCAAGGTTCCTGGTCAAACAAATATGGTTATAAGAAACTCTTCAATTCCAGAAAGTGTCGATCCTAACAATAGAATTATGGATTTCCTTTTATCCCTATCACTCATGCCCTAAACTACTTCTTGAAACCACTTCCAACTTATTGAAACTCTTTCCAGCTTCTTGATTCTTGAACAGTTTTCCTCCTGGTAAAATTTGGTTCACCTTCACCTGGGTGAAATTATGTTATAGAGAGAGATCGTGGGGTAGCTAGAAACTTTCTAGCCAAGATATACATCATGCCCATCTCCTGAAGAGATCTCTGTAATCATTTCTTTTGCAAAAAATCGAAAATAAATTGTAGAGATCATGCGACTTAGCCACTGTCAGATTAAAAATCATGGAGAAATATCAGTTGTCAATTGCACGTATCCCATCAAAGCAATGAAGGTATGCAGAGGCATAAAACTCAATATCCTTCAAATCATTCTTGGGGAGCTATCTTGGCCATTGGACAACAACCTACGACTTTTTAGGCCCCATGACTTATTTGTACATCGAGCAATCTCGACTGTTGATTTGGAAGCGGGAGTGTGCTTTGATCTCTATCATTGATCAATTCCATTTGCAAGAGGTCAGGGGGCATATATCCACCATTAATCAGTCATTCCCATTAGAGTGGTTAGGGTGTGGGTTGAAAACATGACTCTGATGATAGGATTGCAAGCCCAAATCTTAACCATTGATCTGGAGTTGCCAGGGGAAGTTCAACGACATATGAGAGTCATTGATCTGAGTCCACCAAGACCCCAAAATCGGCTAAGGAAAATATCTTCATGTTGATGTCGTCCTGGAGACATGGTGGTTGTTCATTGGCACTGATGTGGCATAGGTGCATGACATGTGTCACCCAATTTTGAGGTGTTATCCTATGTATGTGGTGGGTTCCACATATCCACATGGAAATCACTTATTATCCCTGACAATGCTTCACTAACAGGTTGACGTGACACTCGGTTAGGATGCTTGGATGAGAATATATGGAACATTGACTGGTCTTACTCGAAAAAGGTCTGAGAGTGGATCTAAACCTTCCATCACATGTGCCTCTTCAGATTGCTGCATGATTAGTTTCAAAAGGGACTTCTAATAAGGAACTAAAATGACCGTTGATCCATCGAAGGAACTAGGAATTCATGAGAACAGTCGATATTACTCAAGCACAAACCCAAAAAGTGACTAAGGAAAAATTCTTCATGTTGACGCCAGCCTAGACACATGGCAAATTTCTATTGGACCACAGTGGTACTGATGTGATAGGAGAGCATGACATGTGTCACCCAAATTTGAGACTTTTATCTATGCATATGGTGGGTTCCACCTATCCACGTGGCAACCGCGAATTGGCTATAACACTGCTCTATTGGTGGGTTGACATGACATTTGGTTGGGACAATATTGAGATCAAAGATCAGATCTAGACCATTGATCAGAGGAGCCTCTTTGGAGTGCTTGAGGCCTGGATATGTATGTGACTCCGAAAAGAGAACTGTGAAGTAAATCTCGATTTCTGATTAGAGGAACAAAATATCAAATGATATCCGTTGATCTTGTCATGGTTGAAAATAGAAATCGACTAATGAAAAACTCGTCATGATAATCTCATCTTTGACATGTGGCGCCTTCTCATTGGTCTGTGCTAGCACTAATGTGGCAGGGGAGAAATACACGTGTCTCCCATTTTTGATATACTTCGGGACAATTTTGGTGGGTTCCACTTGTCCACATGGAAACTCTGGATTGGTTCTAATAGTGCCCCATTAGCATGTCATGTTGTCATATCCTCTACATTTCATCCACAATGATGTCGTCGTCGACACTATGAAAACTTGCATCGATAGTTTCTCTTTGCATTTTCCCGAAGACGACCCTAGCCTGAACTCTACCATTGATCTTTCACCGTAACGAGGAGAGTCATTGATCCAGTTCACCAAAATCCAAGATCAACTAAGGTACGAATGAAATTACGCTGATGTCATCCTGGCACGTGGCATATTTCTATTGGCCCACGAGGGTGCTGATGTGCCATCCAAGTAGGACACATGACACCTGGATTTGACATATTCACCTATGTATTTGGTGGGTTTCACATGTCCATGTGACATTCTATGATTATCTTGGATAGTGCCTTTCTAGCGTGCTGACACAACCCCTGGCTGGGAGGCTTTAATACTCGGGGGTAGATATGGACCAATATTATTCTTGGAGGAATGACTGATGGTGCCTATCAAATATGGGTCGTTCGTTGGAGGTGCGCCCATTGGGGCTCTCGAGAGTTAGGTCGCAAGGGGAACTCCAACGATCATTGATTTAAAGGTCAGGTGTGCAACACGATTTGAGGCATCGATCTTTCGGGGCTTGAAAAACTCCTAAAATGTTGTGATTTTAGGCCGCGGTCTTATGATAGACTCCTAGGATAATAGACATAGGCCCCTTTTCGCACGCAACAAGCCCCTTTTGGACTGCGACAAGCCCCGAGGGCTTAATTTTTTCCTTATGCACACAAGGGCATGGATTTTCTTGTTGCTTCTTAATTATGCCTTGGGAAAATTCAAATCTAAGCTATGTAGAGGCTCTTGAAGCTCAATTGTTTGCTGCTAACTCGTATGATCTCGACCTTATAACTTCAATCATCCTTCATTTAATTGCAAGAACAAATATAGTACTAACATATGGTTTCATGATCTACTTCACAAAAGAAACATAATCCTAGGTGACGAACCTATTATTGAGGAAAAACCACATTTTTTTTTTCTTTTGTAGGGAATTTAAATTTCCAAATAGGTTTCCACCACCAGAATGGTGGTTGTTCAATGCCTTCCAAAGCAAGGGCCTTATATCTAGCTTTGGGCTTGTAGCCTTATGAAGGTCGGTTCAAGGACTAGAGAATTTCATCCTCTTCATCATTTAGAATGATATTTCATTTCCTAAAAAAACTTGTATAGGCCTTAAAAACATCAACATAATCCTCTTTGAGTTCCAACTCCTCTCCATGAGAACCATTGTTGTTGTCGGTTGTTCACTGCCAAGCCACATGTAACGTGTTGCAAGATATAGTAGCCTTTGGATATAACATCCTGAATGAGGGGTTTTGGAATATTGTGTGGTCATTTATCTTTATCTAGGGTTCGATGCCTACTAAGACATTATCCCATTTTCCTACATTCCAAATCAACCAATTCCTTATTAAGGGAAATGATGCAATTGTGGTTTTCCATATAATTAAGGATTTATGAGCTTTTTTTATTGGGGTTTGAATCCATTCCTAGATGGATATGGAAGGAACATATTTGTCCTTTATAATTTGAGCCCAAAGGCCCTATCCCTACAAGAGCCTCCATACATTCTTAACATCAAGATATTTTGAGAACATGAATATATTTTTTATCCCCCATCCTCCTTGAAATTTTGAGATAGAAAGTTTATTCTAGGATACTAGTGCCATACCTGTCTTTCATGAGCCCAAGACTAGATGAAACAATAGAAAATTTGTCTGATTCTCTCAAGGACTCCTTTTTGGATTTAAGCAAGGGACATTCAATAAACTAGGATGGCCACGAGGATGTATTTAACTAGGGCAAAGTTCCCTCCACAGGGAATCCATCTATTGCACGACTTATTAATTTTTTCTTCAATATTGGCTATGAGCCACTATTAATCTCCCTTCACATATAGGTTTCTCCTTTAAGTGGAAACCAAGACATTTGAATCCTTTGTCAAAATATGTTACAAGAAAGGGGAAGACTTGATTTATATATTGTTTCTCAACCTCAGAGAGGCCCCATGAAATTATCATTGATTTGGATGAGTTTATATTCATGCCCATGGCTACACAAAAGATATCAATGATATCATTGAGTTTATCTACCATTCCTTTTTATCCATCGTAGAATATAAGTATGCCATCAACAAATAGTAAATGAGAAAAATGACAAGATTTTCCTATTAAAATACCTTTACAGGAACCATTTTTCAACCTTGAGTGCTTTGCTAAGCCCTTCTACTACTAGGATAAAGAGGAATGGGGATGGTGGGAAACCATGCTAAATTTCTCTTTTAGGATTGAAAAAGGGTGAGGTTTCTTCATTGATTAGAAATGTGAAGGATACTTAGCATATGCAACCCATTACCCATGTAACAAATTGAAGGTTGAAACATAGTTGGATGAGAATGTGATGAAGGAATAACTAGCTTACTTTTTCAAAGGCCTCGAAGAGATCCACTTTTACTAGAATGGCCTTTATATTCTTAATTTTTACTAAGTGAAGGCCTTCATGGGAGACCCCTACAACCTCATGTATTCATCTGTATTATAAGAAGATGAATTCCATATGTGATATTTGTCGATAAATAATTTCCTTCATTCTTCTAGAAATGATTTTCGAAATGATTTCCTAAATGTTGTTGTAGAGTGAGATGGGTCAAAATATTTCATAGTGTCTTGGATTTTCAAACTTTGGGATAAGTGCTATGAAAGTGGTATTGAAAGTTTCTAGATATTTTTGAGACATCCACCGCCCTTCTAAGGTCATTTTTGATGATATCACAACATCTGAGGAAAAATTCAATAGGTAGTCGATCTGGACCAAGACTATTTTCCTTCTAAAAACTTTGAGGAGTTTTGAGGAAATCCTATTTTTGCACCTTTACCATGAGGGATTGATTATCCTTAGATTCCACAAGTCTAAGAAATAAACTTGACAAACAAATAATGGAATCTATCGTGGAACACTTGTCATCTTCAAATAGATATTGAAAGTATCTAACACGCACAGTGATTATATCAGGGAAATTTGTATCCCACATACCATGCTCTTTAACAATTTTCCAGACAATGTTAATATTTTTCCTATAGTTCATAAATATATGAAATAATTTGGCGTTGTCATCTCCCACCTAAAGCTAGATTTCTCTACTCTTTAAACACTACTCTTTATATTTGTCTATGAGTATTTTCCTTATTTTTTTTTTTTTTTATAAGTAAGAAATTTTATAAAGAACCTTCAAAAACCAGAGTTACAAAATTTTCATAGCATCGTCCTGTAATAACTGAATTGCCTTAGAGGGAAACCAGTTCAGCCATCCGGTATTAGGACCAAAGTAGCTAGCAATATTTTAGTAGTTGTAAGCATAGTTCAAACATAGAAAACTAATAACTAGAAGCAAAAAAGCTATCTGAGTGGTACAGACGTCAGACATGACATGTGGATAGAGGTCATACACCTGGCTTGTGGCTTTTCCCTCCTGATGGAGAGGTGACAAAGTTCGTTAGGTCCCAGGGATCCTCTTCAACAATTTTCCCCCTCCATTCCATCTGCTCCTACATGACTGCATCCTCGTCACCGCTTTCCTTTTYGCCACCARGYCGAGTGCTTCCCATTTCCCTGRGTGGATGCATGCCCAATCCTGYTGCAACGTGCTCACCGAGTGATTCTTTTGCAAAGGGCGTGTACTTCTTGTCCATGGCCACGTGCATGGCTGGACCTGAGTCTMCATCTCTTGTGGGAATACCCCCACCCCCTRAGTCRCCTACCTGAGTGTACTCTRCTGTCCCAACTGCAACTGGTGAGGAGTGGAAGGTCCCCTGGAAAGAGGAGAGGATCTGGAGGAGCACACCAGTCTTGTCGTCCAGTATCTCCAATCGAAACTGGAAGTCRTCCAGTCCCTGTCGAAGCTTGAAGACCAAACCGTAGAGAATGGCGAGGCTATCCTGCAATTGCGAATCTTGGACGAAGTCTGAAAAGGAATGTGGCCCCAAATGGGTTCCCAGGAAAAAGGGTGGTGCTCTCAAGGATGGGTGAATGTAGGAATTCTCTGGTAGGCTTGGTGCACTAGCTGGTG
This sequence comes from Picea mariana, assembly GCA_032191745.1. NCBI lineage: Eukaryota > Viridiplantae > Streptophyta > Pinopsida > Pinales > Pinaceae > Picea > Picea mariana. Next base: position 138,385 of record JASDQU010241192.1, read on the forward strand.
AGTTCGGAGGGATTGTGGGAGGCAACATTGAAGAAGAAGCCAAGTCGGAGATGGGTCTTGGGTGAAAACCCAGTGAACTATCAGAGAGAGCCAACCCTTCGAGCTGGGAAGCTGCAGGGGAGGAGGGGGCGCTTGGGAATTACTCAGGCTGAGACTGCGAGGAGTGTAAGGGAGATGAACCAGGGGAAGATCCCGGGGAATGTGAAGACGCCGGAGAGAGGACCAGTGGAGGTCAAAGTGGTTTCCAGGGAGAGCCTCGCCTTGGCTTACCTCTTTTCCTTGGCATTCTAATGAACCAGGGGGAGAAGGGAAGCACATGGGAAGGGCCCAGGTAGACAAGGAGGAGCTGGAGATGAAGTCAGTTGCAGGGGCGCGCAACAAAGGAGGGAGGATGGAATAAGGTGTGACTTCGCAGTTGAAGAAGGGAGGATGGAATAAGGCGTGGCTCTCCCCCTCAACATATTTTAAAACATGGTATATCCTACACATCAAGTCATGAAACCTCATGTTATTAAACTATTTTAAATTAACCCCTTTTTATTTATTTGCAATTAAATTATGTTTTATTTAAATTGATTTTAAACTTATACCATTCAAATTTAAAGTTAAATCATTAAATTTAAAATAATTTCCTTTTAAGAAAATGTTCCCAACATAATTTTGCACAGTGGCGTGAGTCAAACATCGTTGACCAATGACCTTGTTAAAGGGGACTTTGATGCTAGGGTCATGATTTCAAAAGCTCATGACTTGCTCATACAATGTTCGTAAGAAGCCATTTTTTGTGATGTGGAGGGCACATAGCGACGTTTTCAGTGGGATGACTTACCATGCCATTCAGACATTTAAGTAGTTTCACGGTTAATGAGGAATGATTAGCGGGAAATATTTGGTGATTATTTTGACACTTCTGAGCCTTAGATTTCGATTCCATCAGTTGCATTGGAATCATATTCACGTAAATCATATAGTTAGTTTGCTTCAGGGATGAAAACTATACTTTGACTAATGCCTAAAAATTGCAAGCAAAGTCGTTTTTTAATGAAATTTTGGGTCCCCTTCTTGCTGCTACTTTTCCCGAATTTAGTTCCATCAATTCTTGTGTTATCTATGTTGTACCAACTCTTAATTGATCCATTGGAGATAAGGTCATGTGTTAGTGACTTAGAAATATAATCCCATGAAAACAACCAACTGACGTTTGGAGCACTTGACACTTTTTATGAGCTTCGAGGACCCATTCTTCTTTGATATGCAATTTAGAGCCAACGTAAGACTTATATATGCTACGATTGACCCACCTGACACTTTCATGATCAATTTTATTCATAAGATCAAAATGACGCAAAATGTGCATGCTGGTACGGTAAGTGTAATGAAAGTTGTTGGCAACAGAAAACGACTCAATCATGACTATAACATGATGTAGACTATGCAAGGTAGGCAATCAATTGTCAATTATCCAATCAGACATGGAGTATAGGAGATGCCTCAATATGAAAGCATCTTGCTGACACAGTATCTGTCACTAAGAAAAAGCAGATCATTGTTGACACCCTTAGTGTCAATGAGGGGTTGACATCTTTTTCCTGGCATAGCGATGACAGAAAAGGGAAACTTGCCAACAAGCAATTTATCAAAGAGAAAGAGATGAAGCTGATCGATACATTATGTATCAACGAAAGAAAGGTGAATGTCGCTGATACACCATGTATCAACAAAGATGGTATGATCTATGCCGATGTACATTGACGAGCAAAAGAAGTTCAGTGACATATGTGTTTGGTGTATCGGTGATAAGAATTTAACGATGCGTCGATACAAGAGGGGATTGAGCGAAAAAGCGTGTTGATGACCATGAAGTAATGGTTGCTGGTGTATCGGTAACCATGAAGTGATAGGTGTTGATACACCTTTTAGAAGTGGCAAAATTCACTATTTGTGGACCCTTATAAGTTTCAGCGAACAAAAGAAGATGGACGTCGATGTATCGATGACCAAAAGATTATTGGCATTGATACATAATATTTTTGAAAATTTACTTAGTGTTATTTCATCGACAGTAGAAAAGAGAGAGCTTGTTGATACATGGTATATCGACGGGGAAAAAGGATTCTTTCTGATACATGCTATATCGATGGGGAAAAGATGAAGCTCTTCGATACACTGTGTATTGGCGAGAAAAATGGATCTTAAGAAAATGATGAAAATGATCAAGTTTGGATAATAAGGAGAGAGTCTTGGGCTTTAACATTTGTACGAAAGAGATTAAGAGGTTTTCTAGTAGCAAAAGTTTAGTAGGGGGGGCATTTTCTTCTCTTAGAGAAAAGGTGAAAAGAAGAAATTAGGGAGGAT
>JASDQU010241193.1:45104-61422 GCA_032191745.1 Picea mariana
CTGACTCTAATATGAGGAGTCATGAAAGTTTGGTTTTGAATCATAGCTTGAGGGGAATGGTGTTCCATTCCTTCAGGAAAGGCTAGTATAAGAAGAAGAGAGAGTAAGGGGGCAAGGATGATATGTTGTCATGACAAAAGGAAATATGATTAAGCCTTTGAGGGATGCATGAGAAGAATTGTGAACAATTATAAGTTAAATGATTTATGGTTGTGCATGTGGTTAAGTGCATCATGGATGTAAGTTAGAAAAACAAGGAATATGTGTGGACAAATAATTTGGATGCATACCAAAGATGCATGTTTATATTCCTTATGGAATATTTGATAAAAAACTGAACTAACTCAAGGTTGAGGATATCACAGATAGTGAAGGATATGTAATAAGGAAGTTGGATGCTGAAGGAGTTCCCTGTGAAGGAACTATGTAAGGACTCTATTAGGAGAACATAGTGACAACCTTAATGATTGATGTAAATTGAGCAGTGGGTTGCAAGCCTACACACACACACACACACACACACACACACACACACACACACACACACGCACACACACACACACACACATATATATATATATGCGTATGCATATGTGTATATGTATATGCATATGTATATAAGAATCATGGATTTTGTTTTTCAACAAAATGTATGAGTAGAAGACTAACAAATGAATGTTGACCATTCTGATAACTAAATGGTAATGTGCAGAATGCATAGGTTCATATTTCATTGTGAGCAAAAGTTGCTAGTAAAGCATGCTGATGTATCCAAAAAGGTTAGGGTGAGGCCTAACCAAGACTGGTCTAGGAAAAGAGAAGGAATATCCCAACAGGGAGTAATTGCAAAAGCAAAGAAAAGGAGCAAGGAGGAACACTTTTCCCACCCTAAGAACTCTAAATTGCTTACGGAGTTGTAGGTCTTATATGAACAATTGTGAGAACAAGTACAACTGGATAAAGGAGAATGAATAAATGAGTATGTTTAAATGAATAGGCTTGGTTAAATCCATGTTAAGAAAATATAGTGAGGCCTTATAAATAACTCAATTGGGTTGGAAATCCCAAGTGGTGTAGAAGAAATTGGAAAAAGGGAAGAATCCCTTAACTCCTTTCTTGTTGTCTAATGTGTTCTCTAGGATAAGAGAAAATTGGAAAGATGATATGTGAAAATATTTTATTGACTAGAAAGCTATGATAATTGCATTTTTATTTAATGACTAACATATTTATGATGTATATCATGTGTAGAATGAAATTGGAGCTGTTGAGAAAGACAATTGCCAATGATGGAAAACCTCAAGCAAAGGATAACTATGAGAAGGTTGTTAAAATATTGTTGAAGGGGATTTAAAAGTCCCCACAAAGCACCATTGATGAGGTAATATTAGAGAGGGTGCTAGCAGCCAGAGCAGGTATAAGAATGTTCATACCTATGTGGCATGATGTATGAAGGGATTTGGTAAGAATCCCCTCTGAAAAGATTTCATTATCTTAATGATATGCATATAATTTGGAAGTGTCTATTGTATGCCATTGATACCCAAGTAGGGTATGGTTTAGTAAAAGAACCCGAATAATAGAGAGAGGAAGTCCATGCTCTCCAAATATGAGTTATGATCCTTACACGAGAATGTAGGAGTAAAGAGTACCATGGGTACAATGACCAATCTAAGGAGATGGAGAATAAAGGTGCTCATAGTTAGCACATTGCATCGAATACATTGAGGAAATGAATGATTGCATATGAGGATAGGCAATGGACTGCCCATTAAGGAAGGAGAACCTTCCAATACTCTACATGAATGGTAGAGGTGTTAAGGAAAAAATGAAAGTTAGGTGGCCACGAGTATTGCCACCCTAGTTACTACTGGAGGAAGAATGCTTGGGTGCACTCAAGAGAAAATTTTGGTTTCATATGTGTTGATCTGGGATCATGATCATCCTGTAGCTAGAAGCATAGTCCTACTGCAACAATGAATGAAAATGAATAATCCATATGGTGAAGAGCTTGGATAAGCTCCGACACACCGTGGCAAAATACTTGACATAAAGTGTGGCGAACTTGAAATCAACACAAGGGTGCATGGTATGTGAATGTGGCCATGGATAGTGGCACCTTGGATTAAGTTCACTTAATGTTGAATTACATTTTGAAAAGTTTGGTATGATGAAATGATGCATAGGTAAGGAATGAGGTTTCCTTTCATGTTTATATAGAGATGTGATGCAACTATTAGAATGCACAAGTTAAGAAATGTTTGTGATTCCGCTCTAAATGTGTTGTGAGAATATATATATATATATATATATATGAGAAACTAATTGTTTGTTTGGCTGTATGAAGAATTAATTCTAGGAAGAAAAAGGTCTTGGATATGGCTGTGATGAAAGCCCATAATGAAGACCAATTGCCTGCTGAGCCAAAATGCTATGGGAAGGAAAGTCCCATGCTCGTGAATCTATTTCCTGTGCGGAACAAATCTGAAATTAAAATGTGGAATTTGGAAAATATATGGGTGACAGATTTGCAATTAAAAATTCCGAATTTGAAATTGATGATTATATCTCATAATTTTGTGTACCTGTAATATAGGTAAGACAAAAATATATGTCTAGGGAGGACAGATGAAGGAGGTCAATATGGAGATCATGAAAGAGGCTATGGTTGAGACATGAGAACCCTGTGGTAATCCATGATCTCCTTAGAACATGTTGTGTTTTGGTAAAACAAGCCGGAGGGATGCCTCGATAGAGAAATTATGAGGGAAGCCTCGACTATAAGGCTCAATGAAGTCTCTAAAATTATTCTTGTACAAGAAAGCCTTTGCAAGGCAATATGGATCACCCGAGGAACTATATAGAAGAGAAGGGGATGCCTGAGCCTGGGCTTGGAGGGTGAGTGACCGCAAAGAAGAATGGACTTTGACAATTCTCCTACACTATTGATTGGGATCATGCACACAATGGGTATGTCCAGGAAAAACAGTGAGCCAAGAAAACAAGACAACCATGTGGATACAAATCCATGAACTGCATAGATACGTATTGTGCTACATTGTGCAATTTTCCTCTTAAATTTTGAACAACAGTGATATGTTTTCACATGAAATTTTGATTAATGTTCTTATTGTCCCATAATTAGTGAAGACAGGTGAAGAAGGCCAATAGTCTGAAAAGGACCTGACCAATAAAGAGGGTCAATAATTCTGAAGCAATTGAATGAGAAAGGCATGATAGGTGTTACTGAGAAAGAACACTGAGGATGATGTTCCTTTTAAGGGAGAGGAGATTGAAATACCCTTGTTTCCCCCAGCTTGTAATTAATCATTAATTAGGATTACTATGGTGTAGTGTGTGAACGATGTAAATGTATTTTGTTTAGATTTTCAATGAATGACTGTGGGGGTGAAGCCTTGAAGTAGTGGCCATGATATCACTAGGGGAAAGAATGGGAAAACTATAAAAGAGGGTTCATTATGTCAAGTGACCCCAAATTTCCCCTTGTTGGGAATAACAAACTGCCTCTGGATCCCAAGGAGAGGAATCAATTAATGAAGGAAGGACTGGTGGTTGAATAATAAACCACCCCCATGAATGGAAGCATGGTTTGACTGAGAAGACATGAGGCTGTCAGCCCGAAGTACCACAGAGTCCTGCAGATCCAGGCTGACCCGAGTTTCCTTCTGACAGAAGGAACCAGATAGGTCAAGAACCATTTTGGGAAAGGAAGGAAGGGGAATACATGCACAAATAGTGGAGGTAGAGGCGTGTGAAGCCTTGCATAGAGCAAGAGATACACTAGAAAAGAGCGCATGCACAAAGGGGAATGCAATACCTGAATATGAAGAAGACAAGAGGAAGGACGCAAGATTGATGCTAAGGAAGCATCTGATAAACCTCGCAGGGTTGTTGTGAAAAGAGAGGATCTTTGAGAAATGNATAAATTTCCCTGGTGATATCATGGCTTGGCACGGGGGTGTCCAGAGTGTTAAGAGTGAATGCCTCTAAGCCTATGGTTGGGTGGAAATGATAACACCCATAGTTAGTTTTTTGGTTGTAGCGTGTAATAGATAAGTACTTCCTTATGCACTTAAATTGGAATGTATAATTTGAATGTTTGTGTCCATGGCTAATATTTTTAGTTTTTGATTCATAAGGAAAATGCTTAATGTTATTATGTAAACTGTTTCCTTCTAATGGTTATAAGATGATCAGTGTGGCCTTTGGGATGGTTGGTAAATACTCAAGGTATTCTTCCCAGGGATTAACTTCACAATACTAGAGTCGAGGCAAACTCTACGAGACTGCTACAGTTTTGTTGACCCGTCGAAAGTTCCTTTCCCTGTGTTAGAACCTAAGTTCTGTGAGTGGAGGGTGCTTCCTTCAAACCAATAGCCTAAGAGACCACAGGCTCATGACCACAACCTTAACAAATTCCTAACCAAGAGTTAAGCATATAGCTCACAAGGATTTATGGAGGATCCATATGGATAAGGTCTGGGAACCTTGCGCTAGTCCGAATGGTGCTAAGTTCTTTTAGTTCAGAACTCTGAGAGGACACAACTTCACAATTTCCAAATCCTTGAATTCCAAAGTTGCAAAATGTTGTGATCCGTTGATTTGGGGAGTTTGTTGAGGACCCTTCATGACTGTCTGATCTACTAGTGGAGGGTTTCACGCATGGTACTTCGACGAAGTTCCACTTCGGGAGAATGGAGTTGTTGTAGCATCAAAAAATCCAAACGTAGAATCCACAATGTAATGAGAGTCATAAATTTGAGGGAACTTGGGGAACACTCATGACCATTTAATCTAGGTGGTGGTCAGTTTGGCGCTGACCTACTTCGGGAGCAAACTGGATACTACATGGCCAAAACCCCCGAATGCTGAATTCATGAAGTGACATGGATCGTCGATCCTTGGATCCTTCTCAACTATCGATATAAGGACTTCATTGAGAACGACTCTTAACTAAACAACCAACCAGGACACACCGTGGAGCGACACATGGCCCCTCTTGTTCCCTATCAAAATGTCATCCATTGGATGAGAGGCTACATGGCAAGATATCCGATAGTCCAGACTTGGTACTCTGGAGGAACTTGGTCGGGAGTCTTTAGAGTGTGAAGACTCCCGAAGTTGCGAACGCCGAAGTAAATATCAACCGTTGACAGGTAGAGGACACGTGGCACCAGATCTGATATTCTCAAGAGTTGGCCCTCTGGGGGATTCACGATGTGGTGAGTTGATAAGCTCCAAAGCCCAGAGTTATGAAGCAACAAGTACCATGGATCTATGGATCTATGTGGAAATATCTCGACCATGAAATCTGAAGGACGTTAGAAGGATGTTTGTCTGGGGTTGACGTCGCTCACTCACATCATCCAGGGTGACATGGACCCATTGTTGGCACAGGGGTAGACCCAGGGTTCAACGCTTCAACAACACACCAACAAAACCCTAACTACCGACCCTTTTGGCAACATCTGCGAAGCCGATGAAGTCTCACCCGAGGGAGAGGCAGGGGTGGTTGCAAGATTCAAATGTCTGCAAGCTAGCTGGGACACAGATCTATGATTACACCACTCTACAAGGACTTAGCAGTTAACATTCATCATTATTTAATCCTTATTCACATCATAGATCCAAACCCTAGTTATAGAACAATGCAATATCCAACCAGATATAACACATCTAAGCACTTAACATATCGAAAGAGATCATATCTAGCATTCATTCACATTATTAAGCACTGAGCTATCATATCATATGCATAATAGATAAATATATCGAAACTAAGCATAAATCACATCACTAACATACAACCATAATGCAAAAAGCAACCATAGCACAAGATATACGTGGTTCACCCTAGTGTGGGGCTACGTCCACCAACTCTTTCTTCTCTATTATCTTCTGTCAATCTTCTACAAGCACAGAGCCCAAAAACCCTACTCCACATAGGAGAGAATATTTGCACACCTCGCTAGATCCTCCTTCCCCGAGTTAGGTCACAACACAAAGCCTTCTTACACATTCTATACACAGGCCTCTTACAATCACTTGCACTTAGCTCTGCAAGTCTTAACACATAGTATGCACAAAGCATCCACAACTATTCACACTTAGCATACTGGCCTCTTCCTACATCGCCTGGATATCTATTTATACATTACAAAATGGGCCCAAACATGGGTAAACCCATGGGTCGACATCCGATACCAGTTACATAAACCCTAATCCCAAAACTTCCCTAAAAACGGGGTTGAGATCCCACGATCTCCGCTTCGACTTGCGCTCTACCTTCGACCAACCTGTTGAAGTCCCAAAAGAGGTCAAACATGACCAAGGATCTCCAAAATTTGGTCAAGGGACAACAAGCCCCCAACACTCACCTGTGACTCATCCCGAGTCACTCTGGTCTGGGTAGCCCTACCTCAAAAGCCTCGAGCTTGGCTTGAGCTACTTCAACTTGTTGCTACACAAAGGCCTCCTGCTCGGTGAACTCTTGAATAAATGCCTCGTTCATAAGTCCCTCTAAGCACTGTTCTATTGAAGTGACTACTTGTTTTAGCTCTTCTCCTTGACCTTCAATCTCCTCAAAAAGTAGGCAAGCTGCATCCTGGACTAGCTGGATCTTCTGAGTCACTTCCATGACTTTTCTTTGTATGGAATGGACCTGCTACTGAGCCATGCGTTGTTCTTGGGATCTTTTCATCCTCTCAACTGCTGACAGGAGTTTCAATTGTGCTTGTACTGCTGCTTCTTGCTGCTTTGTTTCCTGGATCTGTGACTCCTGTGTCTTCAGTTCAGGGTCCTCAGTAAGGCACTCATAAGTCTACGCACTGCAACTTCTTAGTTGTTTACATTCCATGGCTAATGATTTGATCCTTTCAACTATGCTCCGGGCAGTTGCTTCTCTCTGGTATCACACTTCTTGCGAAGTGCTTGGCACTGTTTGTATCTCTAGTTCTGTTATTCTCTATTGAAGCTGCTAAATGGCTTCAACAAGCTTCACGACTTGATTTACTACTGGGTCTTCTTCCATATAATCCAATCCTATCACAGAGCGAAGTGATCTGTTGACTGCTTCTTTAACTCTGACCTGCTCCACAAGAAACTATTCCTTCTCCTGCTATATTTCCACTTTATTTTCTTCGAACTTGGTTTGGAGGTCATCCTTCTCTTGTTGTGCAACTCGACATTGCTCTATGATTTCCTCTTGTGCTTGATTCAGGGCCGCTATGGCCTATTATTTTTCTTCCTGCACGTGACGAAGGTGAGCTTTGGTCATGTCAACTATTCTGTGGAGTTGGACAGGCTCATCTCCCAACTCTGGTTCTTCTGGTGGGGGGGCGCAGTGGACACTGCGCTGCTGGAGTGAAGGGCTTGCTATACACCTCTTAGCTCTGTCTCAATTCTATCATACATGGCTTCTTGTTTCTCTTCAGTTCTCTGCAAAATATCTTCCGAGGCATCTGATATATCTGCAATAATGGAGTCGAAGTCATCGAACGTGAGAACAGTCTGCAGTTTTGACTTACTCGCTTTGGACTTCTTCCACGATGTAGATTTTGTGGGGGAAAACTTTCTTTTCTTGGATGTCTTTGCCTCTTCAAGGGAGTTCCTAGGCGGTGTTACTTCGCCTTGCTTCTGCTTGTCTTCTTCCCCTTCCTTCTTATCTTTGTCCACTTTGTCGTCTCCTCCTCCGCTAAGTGAATTTGATGCAGTCTCTTCTGATGTGTTGTGTATTTCCTATACATATTCCTTCTTTTTCTTCTTGCTACTGTTGGGTGCATCATAATATTCACGAGTAACCACTGGACTTCCAATGAGGTTAGGATCGGATAATGTTGCTCGATCGACTGGTATAAGGAGCTATGCGAGCCATTCCTTAGTGATTTCTTCTAGGTCCTGCTCTGTGAGCTTGTAGTAGGACTAAATCTCTTCTTTACTTTCGTCTGCGCGCACAATAATATAAATAAAATACCTATCTATGCGGAACTTCATAAGGGGCCTGAACCTATCTAGGGTGTTCGGTGTCATACGAGGGAAAGACTCAATATCCCTCTTCAGTTGTAGGTAGTAGGTATGGAATACTGCGTTCGACTGCCATTGTTTCCCCATATCGCTCAAATACCAGAGTGTGGTGAAATTCGTAGCTAATGGCTTGAATGACTCAATGTCAGGGAAGGTCACACCTTCCGACATCTCCCAAGCATTGAATGCGATGATGATCAATAACCAACTAAAATGGAACTCATAGCCCTGATCCTGAGCTTTGTGACAATCCAGTTCTAACTGATTGACTAGGTAACTCGCCCAGTTCATCTGTAGTCCTTCCACGCATTTTCCTGCGAGGTCAACGACAAACCCTGTGACCTACGTGGGTCTGTTCTTTCAGACTAGATTACCAACAATCAACTGGAAAGCAAGGCGCACTGCACCATTCTGAATGGAGGCTACCTTGTATCCTTGTGTCCCTTTCTCTACATCGTCGTAGGTGTATTTGATCTTTTGTGCCATGGCGTGGTCTATAACATTCCTTGGATAAAAGTCTTGCAAGTCTGGTCCCTGTATGCTTAATCCAGTGATCCTATGGATCAACGCCAGATCGATGGTGATGAGTCTGTCTAGCCATAGATACCTGCCATGGAAGCATGACAATAGGAGGTTAACGCACGCATTAACCTCCTGGTGCCTTCCAAAATGTGGTATCTTCATCACATTCAAGACAGTGGACCTCACGATGTCCATAGTCCACGGCTAGGGGATGATCTTCGATTTCTTCCCCTTCATCTTGGTCAAATATTTGTGAGGTGCGAGCATGCCATAACTCTTGCAATCTCGTAGTTTATAGTCACTAATATTCAAGATTGGAATCCTCTCCAACTACGGTCTGACTGCTTGTATTCCCTTCGAGAGGTACGCAGTGATGACTGTGTAGTCGAAGTCCCTCGGGACACTGTCACGACTCACCACACTGGCCAAGGGTGGGATGTAGTCGGGTAGGATGGATGGAATTAGCTTCACATTCACCAAGTCATCACGATGCTTGGTTATTTTCTCAGTTGCAGCTCGGTATGGTCCAGATACATGAGTAGTCGATGGGGAGGCTTGCACTCCTCCCGTCAATGAGTCTTGGATGCCTTTGGACATCACCTTCTCGGCCATGAGGTCTATTAGAATCTCTTTGATGACTTTTTTTGCTGCACTAATTTCGTCCGACATGCACACTCAAGATTTGATATCTCAGGTCGGTGAACAATACTCAATGTAACATAATGGATGACGAGGTCTCAATGATCACTACGTGGAATCAAATAGTTCTCTGTGGGCTCAGATAATCACAATTAAAAAAAGCATTCTCGGTGCAATGCTCGATTTTATAAATAGATATCGTTGTAACGGTTTCTTTCAACGGGTCACAAAGCCTTATTCAATGTAATTCCATCCATTATGGCATGGTCCCAACGGTCCAATGGCAAAATTTCAGGCCATAACTACTTTCCTAACCATTCAGGAGCGTCGATCGAACGGTCATATTGCTTCGTCATGGTGAAGTGCCATTCTATGCTGTACTGATATTCCGACGAAGTTTGAGTTCTGGAAACCTTTCTTCTGCGAAGTATTCTATGAAAATTCTTGCAATTTTTCTAACTTTTCCCTCTTCTTACTGAGCTTTCTGGCCTTCTTTCCTATGATTTGAATCACTAGTTTCCTCTTTACATTATTGTTCTCATCTCCTCTTGGCATGATAACTTCACACTGTGGAGTGTCTTTCATAGGGTTCAAGGGTAATACTTCTTCTCTTTTTGGGGTAGGTGTTGTACTCTCTTGTACATACACGTGTCTCTAGTCTTCCTGTTTCCTTTCAACTTTGACATCCATATATTTGGTCTTTAGTAGCTTCGATTGGTTCTCTTGTTCTTCCAGTAAGTGTGCTATTCTCCTAGCCATGAAATCTCTTAGTTCTTTCTTTTTCTGTTCTAGATCCTCCTCTTCTTGTTTCCTTCGTATATGATCTTTACCAATCCAGGTTTTTCCTAGCAAGATAGCAAATGGGGTGCTGCTCTCAACAAACTTAACAATCTCAAATTCTTCTTCTGTCAAAGTGCCATGAGCACTCATAGATATCTGGGTAAGTCTTCCACATAGGATTATCAACTTTCCTCTAAATAATCTTATTCCTCCTAATGAAAGAACCATAGCAGAATTTCCCAAAATTTCCCAAGTTCTTTCTGTCATGATATTCACCCGTGTTTCCTCATCCAGGACACAGTCTATGTTGAAGTCTCCTATTCTTGTTTCTATGTATTCTTTCTCTTTTAATACCAGTGATAAGTTGATAGTTCTGTGATCATTCAAGGTTTCCTTCATCTGCAGTAATACAATCTCTGATTCTTACTAGGGTTTTATCATATTCTTAGTTTCTTGGCTTGTCTTATAGTTTTCTTGTCTCATATTCATATTTTCAACTTTCGCAATCATTCTAGGGCAATACAAAACTTCATGGTCCATAGATTTACATCAAAGACAACTAGGTCTTCTATTAGGGCATTCCTTAGCAAGATGTCCCGGTCTTCTGCAACTATAACAAAGGGTTAATCCTCTCTTTCTCTTAAATGATCCCCAACCTTTCCTGTACTGCACACTGGGATCACAGTAACTAACCTGCAAAAAATTCTTTCTAGGATCCTGCATCCATTTTCTAGTCCAAACATTCTTTCTATGCATAGGGATAACATACCTTTCATTATTTCTATCATATCTATTCATATCAAATCTTCTTTCTTCTAACTGTGCCCTAGTTTTCAGATTAGGAAAAAATTTATCAAACATACCTAGATCCATTATTTCGAAACAAAAATTTTCACTTATATTACCTTTCTCAGAGCACAAAGCTTCAATATCTTACCTCTTTTCTTGAGATTGAAATTCTCTTCTCAGCACAGAGCTTCACAAGTCACTACTGCGCACTAAATCACATATCTACGTACATAGCTTTCTTTTCTTTAGTTTCCAGCAATCACAGTTTCAGATCCCAACAATAGAACCATTTGTTGACACAGGGGCAGACCCAGGGTTCAACGCTTCAACAATGCACCAAAAAAACCCTAACTATCGACCCTTTCGACAACACCTGCAAAGCAGATGAAGTCTCACCTGAGGTAGAGGCAGGGATGGTTACAGGACCCAAATGTCTGCAACCTAGCTGGGACACAGATATGTGATTACACCACTCTACAATCACTTAGCAGTTAACATTCATTAGTATTTAACCCTTATTCACATCGCAGATCCAAACCCTAGTTATAGAACAACGCAATATCCAACCAAATCTAACACATCTAAGCACTTAACATATGGAAAGAGATCAAATCTAGCATTGATTCACATTACTAAGCACTAAGCTATCATACCAGATGCATCATACATAAAGATATCGACACTAAGCATAAATCACATCACTAACATACAACCATAATGGAAAAAGAAATGATAACACAGGATATACGTGGTTCACCCCAGTGTGGGGCTACGTCCACCAACTCTTCTCTTCTCTATTATCTTCTGCCAATCTTCTACAAGCATAGAGGCCAAAAACCCTACTCCGCATAGGATGGGATATCTACGCACCTCTCCAGATCCTCCTTCCCTGAGTTATGTAAGAGAACAAAGCCTTCTTACACAGTCTATACACAGGCCTCTTACAATCACTTGCACTTAGCTCTGCAAGTCTTAACACATAGTATGCACAAAGAATCCACAACTATTCACGCTTAGCACACTGGCCTTTTCCTACATCACCTAGATATCTATTTATACATTAAAAAATGGGCCCAAACATGGGTAAACCCATGGGTTGACATCCCATAACTGTTACATAAACCGTAATTTCAAAACTGCCCTAAAAAAGGGGCTGTGATCTCGCAATCTCCGCTTCGACTTGCTCTCTGCCTTAGACCATCCTGTCGAAGTCCCAAAAAGGGTCAAACATGACCAAGGATATCCAAAACTTGGTCAAGGGCCAACACTTGTAACCAAGGTGCCACGTGTCACTGATATATTGAATTTTTGCAAACCCCTTATGCCTATTAGAGAATGACACATGTCACCCCCTGATGAGGGCACTTGTCACCCCTAGCCCTTGCTACGTGTTAGCCTTTGTTATGTGCCTGCCTGGCCAAAGTGGTTGGTGATGTGACAGTGACTTTGAGAGTCTAGGACGTCGGGACTTCGGAGGTTTGGAGTGTGGTGTCAAGGATACACTAGAAGGGCCAGATCTACATGGCAGTGTTTTGGAAGTTCGGGAGATAGGAGCTCCATAAGCGTTAGGGTGTAGTGTTGTAGAGAGACTGAAGGGCCTGAAGGCCAGAGCTGCGTGGAAAGATTACGAGACTTTGGAAGTCCGAGACTCTGGGAGGTTTCATGCTTAGATAGAAAAGGGGTTCTCAGTGCCGAAGCACCAAACGACGGATTATCCTTAAGCATATGCGTTGACGTGGAGGGAGATTCACCATTGGTTTATTAGTGAATGGAATCCCACCATAGGTTTAGGAAGGATGGAAACTTTGGGATTTAGGAGAACTCAGGATGATACTTAAAATTCATATCCACGTAGAAGCCACGCGGCCCTTGACCAACAAGTGACCGAAGGACCGTGGAAGGACATTTCTTCCAATCCCGAGTTCTGTTTTGAGCGTGAGGACAATAGTTGAAAAGATCTGAACAAGTAGAACGAGATGGAGATCCATGAAAAAGGATGTGACATGGTTTAGGAAAATGAAATTATGATTCCCCACCCCTTAAAAGATTATTTAGGGGTTGAGTGTGTTACATCTCTACCATTTCTTACCCAAATCGGGTCATCCTTGAAGCATTGTTATTTTGATGGATACAATTTTATTTTTATTTTTTTGGATTCTTCATTAGAATCTTCTGAATCTTTGTCGTTGTCGCTATCCCTCTCTATTTCACACATATATAATTGTTTACCCTTGCATTTTTGACATGGCCTCTAGTTAGGTGCATGACATCTAAAACACCAACTTGTGGGTAGACGAATCTGTGCAATTGAAGAGCATACAAGAGTTTGGCACAATTTACCAATATTCGAATGCTAAATGTCAGTGGATGCTCTGAGCTAGAAGAGATGTTGAGTATGGAAACATTGATATCATTAGAGGTGTTGGAAGAAGAGGCATGTGTGAAGCTGAAGAGCCATAGGGGGGTTTGCCCAGTTGGAAAATCTTAGACTCCTAAATGTGAGTGGGTTCTTGGACTTAGGGGAGTTTCCAAATATGCTCAGACTTAGAAGAGTTTCCTAGTATGGAGTTTAGAAGAGTTTCCTAGTATGCTCATACTTACAAGAGTTCCCCAATATGGAAACATTGGTATCTTTGGAGCACTTGTGGGCAAACAAATGTTTGAATATGAAGAGTATACTAGGGTTGGTGCAATAGAAAAATATTATATACCTATATACTAGTGGTTACTTTGAACTAGAAGAGTTGTCAAAGTATGGGAATATTATAGATTTGTAGCATTTGAAATACTTGCAACAAACAAAACAGGTGGTAGAAAAATACTTTCCATGAATTTGGAAGAGCACAAGAATTCATGAATTTGGAAGAGCACAAGAATCCACTATTCTCGAGACTATTGTTATTGTAAGCATAAACTTCATAGGTATATGTTTCTCTCATCAAATTTCTCTATGATGTTTCTTATCCAATGCTTCAATAGCTTATGTCCATGTCTATGATTTTGTTCCATGTCTTGTTTCATTTGTATATGAATCCATAGGAGGTGTTGTTTGATTTCCATATGAATCCATAGGGAATCGATTTCTTTGAGTTGAGATAACTACCCATTTTTTTTATTATGAAGGACGAGAATGGAAATGGGGAGCTTGTGGATAACATTGCCCATGCAAAGTGCCTTATGTGTCCATTTCTGGCAATTATGTGCACATCCATGGCAAAGACAAGTGGAGGAGCAATTGCATAGGAGAATGATGTGAAATTAATTTAAATTAGTATTTTTTAAAACTTTGGTTAAAGGGATAGATCTTTTATGATAAACAATCAACTAATAGCTAGTGAGTGAGCGTATAGTATAGTGGCAAGTATAAAATATAATATAATATATTAATTTTATTCCATCATTTTTCATTGATTGTACAATGGAGAATTTACTTTACTCTTCTATGCAATTCTACCAAAGTACATAAGATTCATTGATTTTAATATTATTTTTAGTTGTACATTAACATTGCATTTAATCAATGGGACTCTCATGAAGATGTTCAAAAGAAAATCCCAGGAACAAAAGCTATTGCAAAACTAAAAAAAATAATTACAAGACAGATTGCAATTGGTCTATTAAATCTATTATGTATCAAATACAAGAGAATATATGATATATATAACAATGGAAGAGGTCCATCATTAGCAAAAGATAGTTGTCACTATTGGATAGATAATTTTAGGGTCCTAACCTCCCTAATGCCTAAATTAGATATAATACTATGTATCATTATGTAATAAAGGCCATCATTAATAAATAATGTCTATGTAGTAGTGTGAACACAACTATTGCAGAAAGGCTTACTAGAAGGTTCCACCTACTAGAAAGTTTATTCTCTAGAATGTTCTTAACAAGATAGAAGTAGTATATATAGATGTTGAAGAATTGTAAAATATATCTTTTGGAATCATTTGTAATTTGAGCTCTTCTCTATTGAAGGTTGCCCCCTCAAAGAGGAAAGTGATTAGTGATTTCATATTAATAAAGGTATCTTATTTTGGTCCATATTGTTATTATATTCACTATTCTATTTATTTCTGCAAAATATTTGGATAATATTTGTTCTCTTGCTCTGAATATTTTGATTTGGTACCTTACAAGTGGTATTAGAGAACTTTCCTCGACAATTTTAGAAAAAACAATTCTAGGTTAGAGACATGTTCTAGTGTCTATAAATGAGTATGTTACAATGGGTATGTTGTAGGTTGTATCCCTTCATTTTCTAGATAATAATAAAGGAAGGACCTGGAAATTTATCTAGTGGATGTAGCCCACATTGGGTGAACCACGTATATATGCGTCTCTATTTTATTGTGTACCTTCTATGTTTTATTTCCACTTTTGTTTTATTTTATTTCTCCACGATCTTGTTTTTCTAACAACTGGTATTAGAGAGAAAGGTAACTCGAAGGAAAAGAGGGTTCCTAGCTTGAGTGGGAGAAATGGTGGAAGATTTTTTTTTTGAGTTTGAGAAATGGAATACATCTATATCAAAAGGATATTTTCCTATCGTTGGGCGGAAAAGAAAAGAAACCAATGAGTATGAAGGATGGAGAATGGGAGATTCTTGACAGAAAGGCATTGGGAACGATACGATTGTGTATGGAAACATCGGTGGCTTTCAATATTTCAAAATAAACAACAATGGAGGATATGATGAAGGCATTGGATAAAATATATGAAAAACCGTAGGACCCTAATAAGATATTTCTAATGAAGCAATTATTTAATATGAATATCTTAGAAGGTGGGTCTGTTGTTGACCATTTAAATGAATTTAATGCGGTGACTAATGAACTAAGTTCTATAAAAGTGGACTTTGGTGATGAGGTTAGGGATATTCTAATCTTGTGCTCATTTCCAGAAATTTGGAACGACTTGGTCATGGCTGTAAGTAACCCTGTCTTTGGTTCAAACACTCTGAAATTTGATGATGTTGTTGGTGTTATCCTTAGCGAGGAAATGCGATGAAAAATCACAGGTGAGACATCAGATAATGTGTTAATCGTGGACAACAGAGGAAGAAAAAAGGATAAAGGAAAGATCTCAGGGAACCACGAGAATTATAGTAAGGCCAGATCCAAATCCAGACTAGGAAAGATAGAGCGTTAGGATTTTGGAAATAAAGCACATCTGCAGAAATATTGTAGAGCTCGAAAGAAACAAAAAGATGGATAATAGAAGAAACATTAGGAAGCAAATGTAACAGGTGATGTGTTACAAGATGCTTTGGTTCTTTCTTTAGATAATATTACTAAATCTTGGGTAGTAGATTCAGCGGATTCATTTCATGTCACACCCCATAAGAAATATTTCCAAGGTTATGTTCAAGGTGTTTTTGGATAGGTTTATTTGGGTGATGATGAACCATTTCAAATTTTTGGAATGGGTAAGGTACAAATAAAGAAAAAGAATGGAAACCAATGGTTACTGAAAGAGGTGAGACATATTCTAGATATGAGAATAAATCTAATTTCAACGGGACAGTTGGAAAGTGAAGGAT
>JASDQU010241193.1:76235-88779 GCA_032191745.1 Picea mariana
GACATATTTCAACTTTCCTCCGTACCTTTTTGTTAGGCCATTGTACCAGTACCTATACCTTACCCGAACTCGACTGCTACCATCACTATACCTGTGCCTGGATAACTTAAGAGATGGACTAAAGAAGAGGGTTGTCAGGCCCATGGGATATTGAAGAGGAGGGTTTTCAGGACTGTGAGAAATTCTCTCTAGGTGAGAGAATTGCTGGGAATTTATCTCCCAAAGGTGCCAGACTACAGCTACATGGCTCTCATACTTCCTATCCGGCATGTTGCTAAAGCTCCTTAAAGGAAGTGGGGAAGTCGAAGGACTATTGAGAAGAGAAGGGGCACACTTCCTGGGGTGGGACATACATGTGGGGAATGAGGGAATGTTTGCTGTTAGTTTGAATTGGAACCTGTGACATAATTTTTTCCTATTGTCTGAGATACATCATCCTGGTTAGGAATTTGTTTACCTGGGTGGATTTTAGTCCCAGCTCGGGGGTCATCCACTGCTGAGAGTTTTGAGCAATGTGGTCTAATGCTGGGAGGAACATGGAAGGTCTGCACATAGTTGGTGATAGTTTTACCAAGATAAGTGTCAATTGTGTGTTAAATTATATGCTGCATTCGTATTTATGCGTTTATATTTATGGGTTTTTCATGTGTGTGTTGCATGTGTATTTTTAGCATTATTTTGTATGAGTATGTGCATTTGTCGAGTTTCTATATGTTTAATTTTGTATACAGTTCAAATTTTTTATACGTGGCATAGCCCAACAGGTGGCTGGGGATGCTACAATATGGTATCCGAGCTCCATTTTTCAAAACTGAGCCTGAATGGGACGAGAAAGTTGAATTGAAGCAGAATTTCATAGAAAATTGAAGTTGCAGGGTGCCATGAGGGATCTGAGAGAATAATTTGATGGTGTTTGAAAGCTCAGGAGGTGTAGTAGTTTGAGAAACCACAACAACCATTGATTTTGGCCACAAGATTAGATTTGGGTCATTGGATCAAACCCAGATGAGAGGAGAAGCACACAGTGGAGGAGATCAAATCTTAGCCATTGGATTTGAGCGTGGGAGAACGAGGGTCATTGATCAAGGTTCTCGGGTCATAATTCTTGGCTAAAGTGAAGAGGATCCCAACCGTAGATCCCATCACGGAATATGAGTTGTAGATCTCACGGTTCAACGATTCGACACTCTGGGAGATTTTAGTCCTTGTTTTGCTAGGAGGAGAAATTCTTGAATATCGAAGTCTTGAAACAGATCTCAGTCGTAGATCTCAGAGTGAAGAGAGGGCCATTGATTGGTATCCCTTATACATTGAACTATCCAGGATATTTCGGAGGTATCCGTTGGAAAGTGGCCGAATCCATGAAGCTTCGGAGTACCAGAGTTAATCCCCACCGTTAATCAACCAGGAAGTCTCAGCCATTGATCTTTTCCCTTCACAATTTTGGTGATTCAGACATTCGGGGGTGTGGTGATTATTTGGAGAAAGAAACCCAAATCCCAGATTAAATATTGATCGTTGGTTGTTGGGTACATGTGTCAGGAGATTATCAAATATTCGACCCTCTGGAGGATTGTGGGAGAAAGTTGTTTTGATGCGGAAAGTCCTGAAGTCCTGAAGCCCATAGTCAATCCTGGACTATGGATCTCCACCCTTCACCAATTCGGCATTCAAAAGTTTGGGAAGTTGGGGGTGATTAGCAGCAAGACGCTCTGAATCCTGAATCTCAGAGCTAGTCTCAACTGCAGGTTGCAGGAGGTGCGAGAGCCATAGGTCTCCGCCCATTGCCAGTTCGACGTTCGATAATTCAGGAGGGAGTCTACATTAGAGTCTCAGAAATCTTGAAGCATGGAGTCAGAGAGTTCCTCTCAGCCATATATCTTGGAAGGAAGTGTGGACCATTGATCCCTGAAGCCTTTGAGAGTTCACCACTTTGACATTTGGGGGAATTGGAAAGTGTTGTGGTTAAAACCTTCGAAGCCCAAAGTTCTGGAGTTCTGGAGTAATGAATGTCTAGATAGCGCCTCTCCGAGATTTTTCCACTTTAGTGTTCGAGGGAATTAGAAAGTGTTGTGGTTAAAACCTCTGAAGCTGGAAGTTTCAGAGCGTTGGAACAACAAAGCTCCAGATAGCGCCTCTCCAGGAGTTCGCCAGTTCAACGTTCGAGATATTTGGAGTGTGTTGTTGTAAGAACCTCTAAAGCCCAAAGTTATGGAGTGCAAGAGTCCCAGAGCTTTGAATAGCTCCTTGTGTCTAAGTGCCTGGTCCTAGCTCATGGTCATATGAGGTTTCCGCCAAAATAAAGGGGATAACACCCAAAATTTGATTCTAAGGTAAAAAGGGGCTTAGAGAAAAGTGCCCACATGTTTTTTGTTTTGTTTGACCTGCATAAAGAAATACAAAGGGCCTATGTACATTATGAGAGGATCCAACATGGGTCCAAGAGCTAATTTAGCTTCGAAGAAGAACACATGTACAAGGATTTCCCTCACATAAAGGACAATTTTCAAATAACCATAACTTTCTACTCAAGACCCATAATTGAGCATGGAAGTAGGCGTTGGAAAAGTCTTGGAAAATAGAATATAATTGTTCACCCAAAACGTTGATTTGGGCAGTCAATTTTCAAAAAATGATAAGAAGGAATTCTGATGAATTATTGAACCAAAATTGTACATAATTTCATGAAATTGTTAAATCAATTATCCTAACAAGTTTTGTTGGCTACACATTTTAAAGAGTTAACAACAATTAGATCCGAATAGGATCAACACAATGTTTATAATATGGGTAATGAAGGCACAAATCAAATGGACATGGAGAAGGAAAAGAAGAAAGCATGAACTTGGTATAGACCATTAAATGTTTTCAAAAGGATGTCCAAAGTTGTAAAGATGATAATGAAAGCCTTATGAAAGCCGAGGAGCAGCAGGAGGGCTTCAACATTAAGTTAATGCAGAGCTTGGACATAATAGAAAATAAGATGGATAAGGAGAACGACTCGACCAAATCATAAAGTCATAGGTATCATAATGAGAGGAGAAGAACAAGAAGTGTTGGCATACATCATCATCACTCCCCAAGGCATTCCACTAAGAGAGCACACAGTAGTTCAAGTTCATCCTCTGTTAAGAAACATAAGAGGAGATATGGGGTGGATGAGCTAAAGGGAGAAATGAACAGAATCAAGCCTCCTACATTTGATGGTGAGCACAAGAAGGATGAAGATGTAGAGACATGGTTGTTAGGCATGAGGAAATATTTCAAATTGCTTAATTACTCCTCACACGCAGAAGGAAGAATTTCCATCTGTCAACTCAAGGGAAAGACATCCATGTGGTGGGACCAATTCGTGCAGGTGCAACACATTGATGAGAAAAATGTTACTTGGATGGAATTCAAGAGGTATTTTCCAAATAAATACTTGACTAAGATATACTATGACAAGAAAATGAAGGAGTTCTTTGAACTCAAGCTTGGGAGTGTGACCATAGATGAATATGAAAGAAGGTTTTTAGAATTGCTAAAGTATGTTTCTTTCATCAAGGAGGAGCTAGTTAAGATTCAAAGGTATTTGAGTGGGCTGCCATCATTTATCAGTGACAAGATACAATATGATGATCCCAAAACATTGGAGGAGACCATAAGGCGAGCTAAATTCCTTTTTGATCAACATAAACGAAGGCCAAATTTCCAAAAAGATTGGGAAGAAAAGAAGAAAAACAAGATGGAACAAAGGAAGAAGGGGATTAAGACACCATTCTTAAAAAATAATCCTCAAGGATAGCCAAATTATAGAGAACCTAGAATGATTGAGACAGGGGGGAAAAGATCAAGGAAACCACCTATTCAATGTTGGGGTTGTGGGGGAGATCATATGTATAGATATTGTCCTCACAGAGGTGAAAAAGTGAGGATTGTTCACAATGTACAACAAGTTGATACACTGGAGGACATGGGAATAAATGTACCTAGGATCTATGTAGCCCTGGATAACAATCAAGATGAGTTTCAATCACATATGATTGAAGTGGAAGGTAATATCAACAACCAAACCATTGCTATTTTAATTGATTTAGGAGCTAGTCATAGTTGTATAGATCCTAAGATGGTGGAAAGATTGCATTTTCCAAGAAGCAAGCTTGGAAAATCTTGGTTGGTGCAGCTRGCTACCAGAGCTAAAAGAAAAAWTAATGAGATGGTTAAGGCATGTCCAATGGATATGAATGGATTGAGCACCARTGAATATTTGAACATCATACCTTTAGGTTCCCATGACTATATAATTGGTATGGATTGTTTGGACCAACACCATTCTATCCTAGACTATTATAATAAGGCATTTACTTACTTGGATGAGGAAGGGAACCTAAGGATCATACAGGGAATTCCAAGGGAAGTAAGCGTCAGAGAAATTTAAGCATTGCAGCTAAAGAAAAGTTACAGGAAAGGGTGTCAAATATTTGCAACACATATAGAAGAGACACCTAAAGATAAAGTGTCAAATATTGAAGACTATGTAGTCCTAAGAGATTTTGAAGATGTATTTAAATAAAGACTAGGATTACCCTCTAAAAGAGACATTGATTTCTCCATCAATTTGATGCCTAGAACAACCCCATTATCCAAGACCCCTTACAGGATGAGTACACCAAAATTGAAGGAATTGAAAATGAAACTTGAAGATATTCTGAAGAAGGGATATATATGCCCAAGTGTGTCACCTTGGGGTGCCCTAGTATTATTTGTAAAGAAAAAGGATGGAACATTGAGACTTTGCATTGACTTTAGGCAGTTGAATAAGGTAACTGTGAAGAATAACTATCCTTTTCCAAGGATCGATGACCTCTTTGATTAGTTGAAAGAAGAAAAAATATTCTCCAAGATTGATCTTAGGTCAGGATATCATCATGTAAGAATTAAAGAAGAAGACATCAACAAGATTGCTTTCAGAACAAGGTATGGGCATTATGATATCACAATGGTGCCATTTGGGTTATCAAATGAACCAACTGTCTTCATGTGTTTAATGAATGATATTTTCAGAGAATACTTAGATACGTTAGTCATTGTATTTTTTGATGACATTCTTATATATTCTAAGTCAGAGGAATATCATGAATAACACTTGGGGATGGTATTAAAGGTATTAAGGGAACATCAGTTGTATGCCAAATTGAGAAAGTCCTCATTTATCAGAAGAACATTTATTATTTGGGACATATCATATCAGAGGAAGGGATAGCAGTGGATCCTGAAAAGATTGAGGCCATTAGAGAATGGTCAACACCAAATAATGTGACTGAGGTCAGATAATTCACAGGCCTTGTAGGATACTATAGGAGATTTATTGAAGGATTATCAAAGATTGCACACACGATCACTTCCTTGCAAAAGAAGGGCGTGAAGTTTCAATGGACATTGGATTGTGAAAATAGTTTCCAACACTTGAAGCATTTATTAACAAGTGCTCCAATACTAAGGATTGTTGATCCAAATGAAGACTTCATTGTATGCACTAATGCATGTAAAGAAGGTCTTGGTGGAGTCCCCAGTCAAAATGGGTATGTGGTATGCTATGAATCAAGGAAATTGAAGGAGCATGAAAGGAACTATGCTACTCATGATTTGGAGTTGGAAGCCATAGTGCATGCCTTGAATATGTGGAGGCACTACCTCATGGGGAAAATGTTCGAGTTGAGGACATGCCATAGTGTTCTGGAATATTTATTTGGACAACCAAATCTAAATGCCAGGCAAAGCAGATGGTTAGTATTTCTTAGTGAATATGACTTTGATATAAAGCATATCAAAGGGAAAGATAACAAGGTGGCTGATACACTTAGCAGAAGGGTGCATGAGTTTCATGCTACAACCATTAGCATGTACCAATCATATTTGAAATATAGAAGCTTAGAGGCTGCAAAATAATATTTGCAATACATGGAAATAATAACAAAATTAAAGGAAGGTATTTTGCAGCAGAAAATTGAAGACTATAAGCTAGAAAATGATGAAATTCTTATGTATAGGGGCATAATTTATGTACCAAATTCCCAGGAATTGAAAAATATGATATTAAGAGAAATGCATAATGTACCTTATGTTGGGTTCCCAGGTTATCGGAAAACTATTGCAGCTGTCAAGAGCCAATATTGTTGGCCAGGAATGAAGAAATAAATTGTTGATTTTATTGCCAAATGTTTGGAGTTTCAAAAAATCAAGGCTGAGCATAGACACCTATCTCATTTTCTACAACCATTACCCATTCTTGGGTGAAAATGGGAATTTTTAACAATGGATTTCATCACCAAGCTACCCAGAACAAACAAGCTGCATGATTATATCATGGTAGCAGTGGATAAGCTTACTAAAGCTGCCCATTTTATTCCACTAAAGCTCACTCACAAGGAAGCCAACATTGTTTATATTTATATGAGTGAAATTTCTCAACTGCATGGTATACCCAAGACAATTTTGTCTGACAGAGATCCAAAATTTACATCAAATATTTGGAAAGGATTATTTAAGGGATTTGGTACAAATGTGAATTTTAGCACAACTTATCATCCATAATCAAATGGAAAAATAATGAGAGTGAATCAAGTGATTGAGGATATGTTAAGGATGTATGTGATAGATAAACCATCAAAATGGGAAGACTACCTACACTTAGTAGATTTTTCTTATAACAATGGGTACCAAGCATCTCTAAAGATGAGCCCATTTGAGGCACTTTATGGAAGAAGGTGCAACACACCAATAAGCTAGGTCAACCCAACAAATAGAGTAGTGTTTCAGATAGAATTACTCAGGGAAATGGAGGAACAAATGTTTAAAATAAAACATAATTTAAGGGCTGCTCAAGATAGGAAAAAAATCTATGCTGATAAGGGCATAACTCATATGGAATTTAAAGTGGGTGACCATGTATTCTTCAAAGTAAAGGCCAATAGAAGTTCCCTGAAGTTGGGAAATTGTTCAAAGTTGGCAGCTCATTATTATGGGTCATTTGAAATCCTAGAGAGGATTGGGCCTGTAGCATACATGCTTTCCTGGCCTGCATCAATGTCTATTCATAATGTATTCCATGTATCATTGCTTAAAAAGCATATACCTGATGCTAATCATGTCATTGATTGGAATGTGATTCAGCTGGAGAAAGAAGGCACCTTTCAAGTGCATCCAATGTGCATACTAGACCGGAATATCAAGTAGCTCTAAAATTGAGCCATAGAGCTAGTAAAGGTCCAATGGACCTGGTACAATCCCAAAGATGCAACTTGGCAGCACGAGGATGCTATGCAGAAAAAATACCTGCATCATTTTGAGGATTTTTGAACTTTTGGTTGTATATGTGTATATATTGCACTCAGGATAGTGCATAAATAAGGGGGAGGGGAATGTAATACCCCTAGGCCGAACCCCAACTATAAATGTAAATACAAATGTACTTAGGTTGTTGAGCCATAATGCATAAATGACAATATATATGTAATGTAAAGGTAAATGCAATCACACACAAATATTAATGCAAAACACATCACTGCTACAGACCAACCGTGTAAAAGAGTATGGGGGACTAAACTCCAGTAGGAAGGGAAAGGGGGATAAAATTCTAGGAAGGGGCTAAGCTAGAAGGCTTAATCCCAAAGGAGTATTATATTATTATTCCTAAAAGTCTAAGGTATGGATAATTATTTTATCCCGATTTCTAAGGATGGGGACAAGTGGTCCAAGGTAATTCTCAACATGACAAGTTTCAAGTTGGGGACATGCATACAAAGAGTTCAAACTTAGAGCATATTCCATAATTCCTCCATTATTTCACTAATGGATTTCAACTGTCCTTCGTACCTTTCTGTTATGACCATTGTATTAGTACATGTACCTTACCCGAACTTGGCTGCTTCCATCACAATACTTGTGCCTAGATAGCTTAAGAGCTGGACTGAAGAAGCGGGTTGTCAGGCCCATGGGATATTGAAGAGGCGTGTGGTCAAGCCCGTGAGAAATTCTCTCCAGGTGAGAGAATTGCGTGGAATTTATCTCCCAAAGTTTCCAGAGTGCAGATACAGGGATCTGAGACTTGCTGTACGACATGTTGTTGAAGCCCCAGAAAGGAAGTGGGGCAGCCGAAGGACTGTTGAGAAGAGAAGGGGCACACTTCCTAGAGTGGGACATGCATGTGGGGAATGAGGGACTGTAGGCTGTTAGTTTGAATTGACACTTGTGACATCGTTTTTTCTTGTTGTTTGAGATACATCAATCTGGTTAGGAATTCCTTTACCCGGGTGGAGTTTAGTCCCAGCTCAGGGGTGACCCACTACTGAGAGTTTTGAGCAGTGTGGTCTAAGAATGGGAGGAACATGGAAGGTATGCACACAGTTGATGATATTTTTACCAAGATCAGTGTCAATTGTGTGTTAAATTACATGTTGCATTCTTATTTATGTGTTTATTTTTATGGTTTTTTCTTGTGTGTGTTGCATGTGTATTATTCTGTATGAATATGTGCATTTACATAGTTTCTATATGTTTAATTTTGTATACAATTCGAAAATTTTCGAATTGTGGATGGGGATGCTACACAGGAGCGCAGATAAAATACATGTCGAGGGTCCCTTATTCATCAAAAATTGGTAGCTTGATGTATGCTATGGTGTGCACAAGACCATATATTGCACATCCAGTGGGAGTTGTGAGCAAGTATATGAACAATTCAGGTAAAGAACATTGGGCGGTAGTAAAATGGATTCTCAGGTATTTGATAGGTACTGCTACTCATGCATTATATTTTGGAGGTTGAAATATTGTTCTACATGGATATGTTAATTCAAATATGGTAGGTGATAAAGAGAGCAAGAGAAGAAACATGGGGTATGTTTTTACTGTAGGTGGAACAAAATTAAGTTTTATTTAGAAACTATAAAAGTTTGTTTCACTTTCAAGAATGGAAGCAGAGTATGTTTCTTCTATAGAGGTTAGTAAAGAGATGATTTGGTTACATAGGTTTTTGAAGGAATTGGGAAAGAAGCAGGAGAATAACAGGTTGTACTGTGATAGTCAGAGTGCCATTAATCTTGCAAATAACTAAACCTTCCATTCTAAGACTAATCATATACAACTAAAGTACCATTTCATACGATCCATCTTGGAAGATGGAAAATTAAACTTGGAAAAGATACATACTAGCCAAAATCCCGCAGGCATGTTAACAAAGGTAGTAACTAGGGATAAACTGAGTTCTTGCTCAATTTTAGTTGGCCTTCAAGCATGAAGGTGAAGATGGGAATTTTTCCAGGTCCAAGGTGGATCATAGTCCAGTAGGTATAATAACAATGGAGTTGTTGTGATCAGTCTCTAAGTGGGAGATTGTTGGTTGTGGAGCCTGATTGTTTTCTTGATTCAAAGGTTGTGTTTTCAATCACGTTTGTACCCCATTTCCTGATAGGGGGGGTAGGGGTGTGTGGGGGGGATTCCCCCCCCACATCTGGAGCAAGGGGGATGATGAGAATTTATGGAGCCCCCCACTGGTGGGCATTCAGGGGAAACACCTGATATAGGTGGATATCGGTGGCCACCCAACTATTCCAATTCCAACAAGCTCATCTTGGTTGTTTTTCAGTTTGGCAGTTTTTTTCCTAGTTTTCGGGTCCTGAACTTTTGGGGCCGTTTTGAGGACCTAAATTTTTTTTTTGGGATCATCATAGTCAAATTGTAGACCAATTTAGATTTTGACGTCATAGTGTGTACTCCTCAAAGAGACCTTTCCAATGGGATATCGTGCACCTAAAACGAAGATCGTATGCAAAAGTTACGACCTTGAGAAGTTGATGTACTAAATTACCCCAATGGGGCCCACACAACTTTTAGCGCTTCATCTCCTAGGGTTAGGTTTTTGGATGTCTAGTGTTTTGGAATTCATGTTTATTGTAAAAATTATTTTAGAGCCTCATTGTAATCTTTTTCTTGCAAATGAGTGCAACTGTCACATATTTTCTCATAGATAAGATGGCACCATTCAATCAAAATTGGACTCAGTTTAATTCCAACATTGCTACCTTTAATTCCAATCTCATAAGAATTGACAATATCACTTCTTAGATAGCATGGGGTCTTCAATTAGTGAACTTTTGACATAACATGTGCATTCATGGGATATTAAAGAATACACCTAATTTCACTATATATTGATAAATATATCCCAAAATCCTTATGTTGAGCATCCCTCCTAGTAAATATTTTCAATAAAAAAATTATTATTTTTACTAGATACCGCTTTTTATACCCCCAAATAATTATAAACCCCCTTATACCTTGCATCCCCTCAATACTTACAATATATTGACCTTATTTTTCACATTTAAAAACATGCTTTATGAATGAACGTGATAAGATATTGGCCAACAAGGTGGATCCCCCATGTGAGATAACCTCCCTATCATAATTTATTAATAAATTCAAGGGTCGTAACTCCTTGGAACAACATTTACACCTAGAGGGAGTCGAATCATCCCATTCCATGGATTTTCATTCTAACTACTTTGCTTTTGATCTACATCTTTTTGAAGTGGATGCCAATAAATTTGATGGCTCATACCCCATTGGATGGGTCACTCAAATGGAACATTATTTATTATTTCATGGAATCACCGATGACTTAATGAAAATTTGTGTCGGTGTCTTCTATATGTGTCCAAAGAGCTAGTGATGGTGGCACCAACATAATAATTTCCATCGAGGTT
This sequence comes from Picea mariana, assembly GCA_032191745.1. Taxonomy (NCBI): domain Eukaryota; kingdom Viridiplantae; phylum Streptophyta; class Pinopsida; order Pinales; family Pinaceae; genus Picea; species Picea mariana. The sequence continues at coordinate 86,984 of JASDQU010241193.1, forward strand.
ATATTGCTTGCAATCAATTTTTTGTCGATCTTTACAAATGTTTTGACATAGACACTCATAATTTGGGCCATTTTACCAAGCTTAAACAATCATGTACCGTTGAATACTACATCACTTCTTTTGAGAAAATAAATTTCTTCACCGAAGGAATATCTTCTACGAATGCTTTATTAGTGGTCTCAAGGACGACATCTGTGCTTATGTCTTAATGGATCACTCAAAGACCTGGATTTAAGCCACTCACAGATCTAAGTAAGCACAATAGATGGTCACTACTAAAATAAAAAAACCATCCTTTCTTTCATGCCCCCTCCCCAACAAACAAATCCTCCTCTTCTTAAGGTCCACAAATTAACAAGGGAAGAAATGGCCAAACACCAACTTAAAGGTATTTTCTACAATTATGATGAAAATACTTTCCAAAGCACAAATGTAAGGAGACAAATATTTTTATGACCGTTTCCGAGGACATTTCTAAATATGAAGGTGATGCTTCCCCTCCCAAATCTCTTCCCCAACAAAATGATAATAGTCCACCATCTAATCAAACCAATATGGAACTCCTCATCTCTCTACATGCTCTAACGAGTATTTCAGCTCCACAAAATCTTAAATTAATGAGTTATATCAAGCATCCTAAAGTCGTTATTCTAATTGGCAATGGAAACAACCATAAATTTATTCATCAAATAATTTATCAAGAAAACAATTGTTATATCCATGAAATCAACAACTTTCAAATCATGATTTCTAATGGAGGTTTCGTGAAATGTAAGGGTTGTTGTGAAAATGTCTGCCTTCAAATTGGTGATTATTCTTTGAAATCCCACATGTTTGCCATTGAAATGGGGGGTTGTAACATTGTTTTGGGTGTTGAATGGTTACACACTCTAGGCCCCATAACCATGGATTTCAAGGACTTATACATGAACTTCCAACAATATGGGCACCGCTACAATTCCCAAGGCATCACGGTAGGTTTGATCGAGATCGTCGGTTCACACCATATGGAAAAGCTCCTAAAAAAGAATAATTTTGGCATTATTTTCTAGTTCCATGCCATTCAATACTTTGAGAATCCTTCCCCAACCATTCATCCTGACATGCAACTTATCTTATCCAAACATCACTCAAATTTTGAAAACTCCCAAGGCCTCTCACCTTCCCATGGTCCCCATGATCATTGCATCCCATTTATACCCGATAGTCTCCCACCCTATGTTCACCTTTATCGCTACCAATTCATTCAAAAAAATGAGATTGAAAAAATAGTTCAAGAATTGTTAGTCATGGGTGTCATCCACCCTAGTACCAACCATTATTCATATCCCATGGTTATGATACTCAAAAAAGAATTGGTGCATGTGCCCTAATTTTTGGCCTGTCAAAAAAATTACCATCAAAGATAAATTTCTCATTCCAATAATTGATGACCTTTTGGATGAACTAACTGGTGCTCAATTTTTTACCAAACTTAATCTTCATTCCTACTATCACCAGATTTTTACGAAGGAGACCAATATTCCCAAGACTTCATTTTGTACTCATGAATGCCATTATGAGTTCTTGGTCATTCCCTTTGGCCTACATAATCCACCATCAACTTTCCAAAGTCTCATGAATCACATATTCCAACCCTTTCTCCATCATTTTGTCATTGTCTTCTTTGATGACATCCTCGTTTACAGTAAAACATGGCAAGCCCATATTTCCCATATGGATCAGGTATTACAACTACTTTCTCAACATCAACACTTTCTCTAATGGTCCAAATGTTCCTTTGGGGCCTCAGAAGT
>JASDQU010241194.1:612-13721 GCA_032191745.1 Picea mariana
CAATATGTGTCTAAGACAAACATATTGTATTGAGGAATGGGCACATTGGACCAGACATGGTCAATTAGTGCATTTTGCAGATGGACTGTGTTGTTCATAAGAAAGCGGAGACTGTATTTGCACATGTAGTTTTCCAATTATTTTGTTCTGCCAGTATTTTGTAGCATATCGATATTGAAGTCTCCTACAAGTACAATGGGTCCATTCAGATGAAAATGGGTCAATGCATTGGAAATAACATGTACTATGTTGGAGAATGTTGCATGGGGAGCAACATACAGATTCAGTATTGCAACTTCTGTTTCATGAGAAAAAAAAATTGCAAGCACCAGCTCAACATTGTTTTCTTCGATATGTATATGGTCCAAAATTGGTAGATGTTTTTTCACCAGTATCATGACCCCATGTGTAATGTAACTTGATATGTAATTGTGATTTGGGAATTGTTTGTTCTGCATGTAATAGTGGCATCTGGCAAGGGCAACCACACTTGGATATTAACCCTGAATATGACAGACAGCCATTGCAAACAGAATCTACAACCCTCCATATGCCCTTTTTCATATGGATGAGCCATGTTCACAAGGTATTCCTGCCAACTTCCAACTATCGGCATATTTTCTATGAGATATGGGCAAAGGTGTTGATGCAAGCACCTAAAAGCCTGTTGGTTGCCACCTATAATTGCATTGCAAAAGGACTATACAATGTAAAGTCGCAGCGACTGAACATCGAATTCTCTTGGTACCAAACAACAAATTGCATTGAACAGACTATCTCCACAGCTAGACACAACGTTTGTTGCCAGCTGTAAACCATGGCAATCTATGCCATGCAAAATCCCTTTGCATTGCGATTGAAGTTCTTTGCAAATAACGGACAAGTAGATACGAGGACCTTCTATATTGCATATGGGCATTTTTCTGTACACCGGTGGTTCATAATGGCTAGTGAGGGCATTCACATCATGGAACAAGATGCAATATGGATTGTCAGATGCAGTTTTATTGAATAGTAGATATTTTGTTTTTCTTGTCAATGACCAAATGGCAACTGATATATTCATCCAGTTAGACAGCCATCGTATACAAAATGTATCTCCCCAAAGTCCCCTCTCATGCGAAGGCAGAACTGGAGATGCAGACAGCCGCATTTTTGAAAAATACATAGTGACATCTTGTATTCCATGCAACTACCGAAGAAAATCAGATTCCAGTTCATATTCATAGGACTGCAAAGCCTCGGCATCGCCATTTTTAAAACAGGTCAAGAAATAATCTATCAATCCATTGCGCAACTCGGTCGACAAATAGCGGAAATGCAATAGAACCTGGAATGTATCAAAAAGGCAATCCCCAACAGTATACGAGAATGCATCCAATCTAAAAAGCGCATTGCTATGCAAAACCACGTCAATGTTGTCATGTACAATGGTCTATGCAGCTATTTCGGACGACTCAACATCTATTACCTCGTTCATCTCTTCAACTATCACTTTGAAGCTATTTGCTACATAGTTTCACTTTCTATGAAAATAGAGAAAAGCAAGAGAAAAAAATAAAAGGTAGCAAAATAAGAAAAAACAACAAAGCAGGACACCAATTCCCGTATGTATCTTTGAACCTTCTTCTTCTCAACTTCAATTCCCCATAGTCCCCACAGTAGATGACAAGAAAAAAGAGAAATAAATAAAACAATAACTTTACTCAGCAGAAATAGAACAGGTAGACGCAGTGTTCCCACCCACAGAATGAAAGCATACCCTGCATACAGACCCCGCCCAATGGTTCCCTCTTCTGATGGCTCCCAACTACTTTTCGTAAAGCCCTCTGCATTGCAAGACACATGCTTTCCAGGGACAGAAACTAAGAGAACAGACAAAGATGGTGGGACTGCCACCATTGAAAAACAACAATAACAGGGAAACTTACCCGTCAACAAAGGACGACAAAAGCTCAGCCTCAAAAACTGCAAACCGCAACAATAGGTCCAACGAATTGCAACATTGAAAAACAACAAACCAGTGAACAACCACGAAGAGTTCGAATTGCAATTGCAGGACCTCAACTTTGCAAAGTTGAATCAAACAAGAACTAGNGGAACGAAGCACAGAACAAGGATCGAACACTCAAGCATCGATGCCGACCATGAACGAAACTGTATTGCAACCCATCTGTACAATAATCATTTAACACTGCCAGAGCTGTTAGGTAAACAGCTAAAACTGTCAGGACCATCGAAGGGCGTAGGCCTGTGCAAGCATTTAAGAAAATATGCAGCATGGCAAGCCTGTTCTCTCGAAGCATGCAACAATAAAGCAAAAATCAGATATAGTAATATGGTAGAGAATGTATTCTACCCAACAGAAAATGCTAAGGGAGACATTCGAACTAATGCCTAGCATTAATCCACCATCGACTAATGCATAATAAAATATATAATTCAAAAAGACCATATACTACCAAATACTTTGGACAGGTCAAGATATTTAATATTGGGAATAGTGAAGGCTGCAATAAGACCTCCAATCCGTTGTCCAATCAGATCTTGACAAACATGATACTTTTTATTGTATTAAAATCGATGTCTTCACTTCCCTTGTTCCAACAATAGACAATATGGAAATATTTCTGATCAATGCACAATCTAATACCAGGTCAACGATTTATCGATCGCTATAGTCCCTCTACGCCTACGACAGGGACTAATAAGTTAAATATAGATAACAATTATATAGTGGATACAATATAGTTATGGATTAACTTTTACAATTATATATTTGGTAAGTGTTATTTGAAAAATTATTTTTTAAGTGTGACAAATAAAAGAAATAATTAAATTTCATTATATTAATGAGATGAATCGAAAATTAAATATTTAAAAAATAACAAATAATTTATAATTTTGAAAAAATAAATTTAATATATATTTTTTACAAACAACTTGACTTGATACCTAAAGCTACAATCCTTGTCAAAGCTGAAACTAATAATACTAAACACTAATACGGAAATGTGTAATGCTTGCGATTACCTGGCAAAGGAGAAATTAATAATACAAAACACTAAAACCACATTTTTTTGCTGAAGTTCCATTATTTGTATTAAACAAATCTCACGCATTATAAATCGGTGGATTCTTAACATTACATCATTATAATAAAGGTGATTAAAGTTATGTAATTTATAGACGTGATTCCGTGGTCCAAAAAGAACCAGAAAAGTTAGAATAATTAAAACGCCGGTGGCAAAGTCAAATTCCAAGTTTGTTTATGTTATACATTGAAAAAAACAAACTAAGTGAAGTGATCAATAATATTTTTTTTTAATGGTAGACAAATTAAATGAAATGAAGTGATTAATAATATTTCTACCAACTGATTCATAATATTTGTTTAATAGTAAAGCAACGTATTATTATATTTTTTTATTTAAATGTTTGAGTTTAAATATTTTATATTTAAAGATTATAAATAGTTGTAATTTTAAGGATGAAATTTTATATTAAAATATAAAAACATTAGTTATTATTACTAATCTTTAATATGTAAAATGTTTGGGGATATTTTGTAAAAATAATTTTATTTTATGGAATTTGAGTCAATAGTTTTACAAATAACCATGGAAAATTAATCCATTTGCAAAATTTAACTCCTAAAATCATTTGTGATTATAAAATATTAATTTTTTTATAATATATTAATTAATTAATTTATCAATTATTTTAAACAAAATGAATTTTTTAATAATAATGATGAATAAGTTTATAATCACAAATAATTAATCAATAATAATTGTTTTCATTTTCAATAAACAATATATATTTTATAGTTTTACAAATAATCAAAATAATCACAGTAATACCTATAATATTTTATTCACCATTGTGATATTTGTTTCGAGATAACTTGAGAACAATTTGAGCATGACAAGTGAGAGAGATTATTGGTTGTAAAGCTTAATCAATTTATGTTGGTTGAAGGTCCACTTTCAATTATCATGATGTGAGAATTATTTTCATTGTTATTCAAGTTATGTTTATTAATGTTCATTCTTTTTTTCAAGCTTTATGCTTCTGAATTGTCTTTGCTTATTGGATTGAAACTGGTTTTGTATAGTTCAATATGAGGTAGATGTCTAAGCTTTCATGCTCAATATGAAATCGAAAAGTAGCATTTAAAAAAAATATTAATAACAATATATAGAAAGAAAGATATAAAATAATTGAAAGTAAAAAAATAAAATGATTTCTTTAATAAGTGCTTCTATACTTCCCATAACTAGGGAGACTTTTAATTTCTTTAATGCTTAATAATATGAAGTTTATATGTGCCATTTAAAAAAATATTAATAAGAAAAAAAAAATTCAATGTAGCCATAAATAAAATATTTTTATGTCCACCTATATATATATATATATATATAACCAACTTACATTCATCTTAACTCGGGATTTATGATTTCAAGAGCCATCAAATCCTTTGACATGTAAACATTTTTTCAAGTTTTGTACTCTAAAATAATTTACATACAGAATGTCTATCATTATATGATAATCTGAAGTTAAGATAGATCTACAGTGATATTTTATTTCATTAATCTTTGATTACTATGCTGCTTAAATCTAGTTATTGTTTATCTCTTCTAATAAGTTTAGTTACCGATGGGCTGACTATGACATTTGTTTTGATGAGAGAAAGAAAAAGTATAGGGAACAATAAGGCACTTTAAGTATGGCGAGGTCAAAGCAATGGGGAAGAGGAGTTGTAAACATAAAAAGATTAAATCTACAATTCCAAATATTTTTTAAATATTTAGTAAATTTTGTTTTAAGTAAAACAAATTTGTTCGGAAAAACTTGAACATAAAAAGTTAAAACAAATATGATCGAAAAAAGCGTGACCAAAAAAAATTAAAACAAATTTGATTGAAAAAGGGTGATCAGAAAAAGTTAAAACAAATTTGATCGAAAAAGCATGATCGGAAAAAAGTTAAAAACATAGAATATGTCTTTGGAAATGTGTTTGGATTTTGGCATTGTTAGTCCCTACCATAGGCGTAGAGGGACTATAGCAATCGATAAATCGTTGACTGCATATTACTTTGTCCTTTGACCCGAAATATTTGCACAATACCTATTGTTGGAGCTATGGAAATAAAAGCATATATTTTTATATAATAAAAAGTAACATATATGTACTAATCTGATTGGATAAGAGATTGGAGGTCTTATTGTTGGCTTCGTTATTCCCAATGTACTATATGGCAACATATCCAAAGTTTTTCTCGTAGTCAGTATGTTTTAATCATATATGTTTCATGTATCTTGCTTCAAGGTTGATTAATGCTAGAATTAGTTCAAATGTTTGTATTAGCATTTTCTGCTACTCGAATATATCCACAAGTTTTGATATGTAATAAGCATATTGAAGAGTTTTGATATCCAAGCTTTGTAGTGATTGAAAATTCCAAAGTTTATAGCATCTTTGGCAGATGTATATTTCTTGAAATGTATTGACACTTATTCTGAGATGCGTCAATAGGACTGACTGCGTAAATGTTCACATGACGCGACATTCTGCAACACCCCTAATAGCTTAAATGTTTGCATTCCGCGAGGTTCTTAGACAGCCTAAGAGTCTTAAATGTTTATGTAAATACGGTTCTCCGAGTACGTTTTTCCTCGAAATTTTGTATATAGTTACAGTGAATTTGCACTTGATTGTCTACCGCCAGTTCAATAGCCATTATATGTTTCGTCCTTATTCTTCCATTGAAGCTACATACATTGTTTACCGGTTCAGTGACTGCTTCTTCTTCGTTGGTTTGTCGGTTGTTGCCATTGTATGCTTCATCCTCGTAATCGTTGAGGTTGCATACATTGTTTACTGGTTCAGTGCGTGGTTCTTGTTCACTGGTTTCTCGATTGTTGCTTGTTGTTCTTTCACTGGTGATTCGAGCTATGCTTCTGCATTTCATCATTTCGGAGTAAGTTTCGATGTGGTGGTTTCATTTTGTATTCCTTGTTTTCTGTTTAGTTTGCAGTTTGCAAGTAAGAATGTTTTCTTATTTGTAGTCACATGTTCTGTGTGTGTTTCCGGTTCCTTTTTTGTTTGGGTTGCAGTTTCATAATCGTTGGATATACATATGTTGTTCACTGGCTTGGTGGTTCTTGTTGGTTTGTTGGTTCCCGGGTTGCTAGTTCTGTTTGTTTGACTGGGGTTTGTGCTTTGGGGCGTTGGGGGTGCAGTTCGGCCTCTTCATGCTTTCTCGCTGGTTTGGTCCTTGCTAGTTTCTTTTCTTTGATTCGGCCTTGCAGGGTTGGGGTGCAGCGGCGGTGGTTGGAGATTTTCTTTTTTCTTTTCTTTTTTTGGATTGTTATTGTTTTGTTTGGGGCGTTTTATGGTGTTCATCCCCTGCACCCACCAGTGGATATGCAGTTGTTTTATTTTCCATGTCTGCCGAAGTTGAGATCTGCTATTCTGTGAGATTTTCCTGGTGCTACAGTCCTGCCATAAAAGAAAATAGTTGCATGCAAAATTGTTCGAGGATTACATGTGAAGTTACAATACCCGTTGTTTTTTTGTTGGAATAAAGCATATGTATGCAGGGTACATTTATAAACCATGTATGGTCAGATGTGTGGATATGACATGACATGTCATTTCTCCTCTACATAGACTGGTGTGCGCAGGATGCAATTTGTGTTGTTCTTGACATATGATATGTGCAACAAATATTTTGCAAGATTATATTTTCATGTCTAGAATCATGTGTGGGTAATTAGCCACGGAAAACGGAGAACTTGTATCGTGTGCACAGTAGTTTGTGTAGAGGATAAATAACATGGCTACAGGGCATATGTGGATAAATTCCCAAGGAAAAGCATAAATCGTTTAGCTATGACCATGCAGTTGCGTGATATTTTGTGCCTTGTAATATATTTTGGCCAGGGAAAAAAATTGTACACGTTTACATCCATGGATAGAGAAGCACAAAGGTTCATGTTTCTGCCTTTGTAGACTTTTTGTTGAGTCAGTTTTGCTCTATGTACATATTGCTTGTTCTCTGTTGAATACCAGCTTCCATTGATGTTCATTAAATTTTGTGGGTTCCCAAATTGAAACAAATAGAGTAGCTGGAGAAAAGGAGAGAGTCTCGACTACATTGGCTGAAGAGGATATAGAAAGGTGCATGCTCGTACGATTGTTTCATATTGCGTTGTTTTGTATTTTATTTATGGTCTAGATATGTATTAAGCTAGTTACGTGCCTTCCTACATGGTAAGTTTTCTTGGTTGCATACGTTTATTCATGCATACTAAGCTAGTGCATGTCCATTGTGTTTGTGCTGCATTGTTGCATTTAAACAAACAGAATGGCTGGACATGACGAAGGACTCTTTGGCGGGTAAATAGACCTGTTTCTTTTTCTTTTACATGTCTGTTTTCAAACTAACTTGTCTTTCTGACAATTGCATCTTCCGCATTGTTGCCTTGGAAAAAACAGGTTGCTTGGACAGGGAGATGAATTCTTTTGTGCAGCAGCAGAGGGTTCTGTGGTACAATCTTCTAAAAGGTATACCAAGTGAGATGGAAAATTAAAGATACAAACTGGGTGCGGGCATATAATATAGAATGCATGTATTTTCTTAGTCTTGATGTCCATCTACAAATGCTTGCATCAGAAAAAGTTGGACTAGTGAGACGGCCATGAGCAGTCAGTCATCCCAGACATCAGCGGACCAACAAGGCCAAAGGTAAATATGCATGCGCTCTTCTCTTACTATGTTTACTAGACAAATTTCTCAGGCTATATATTCATCTATGGCATGGAGAATATGTTGATACCATCTGCAGTACATGGTTTGCAGCTCGCAAGAAGTATCAACAAGTACGAGCGAGACGTCGAACATGTTGCATATTCTACAGACTAAGAGGTGTTGTTGCGAAACTCTGGCTCCATAGTTCATCAAAAGTATGCGTGTACTTGTAGCACACTACCATTCACTTTAGTTTTCGTGTTCAAAAACTGTCTTCAGGTCTAGAGTTATGACATCCAAATTACTGTCAATAGAGGCCTTGAACAGCCGCCAAACTGGACAGGTGTTCGTCGGGGACATAATGGTTGTCCATACCACCTACTTGGATAAGGAAAACAAAATTAGACCCATTATGTGTGTTGATATGACAGACAAGGACGCCATGATGACAGTCACACCGATTGTTCCTCCACAACTTGTCTAGAAACATGCAGAAAAGATATTTCCGCGTAATGGGATATCCATTACAAATTTTAATATATTGTCGAAAACAACATATGACCATGGTGATTGTGATCGAATTATTTCGGTCAACGAAACAAGCATTGTGTAAAAAATTCCTCTTATTTGTTCATAATACCGCTTCCTCCCAAACTCAACTATTAGGCAACTTACACAGAGCACTGATATTTACCCAATGGGAACAATTGGGGTTGTTGTCACACTGGCCAGGAAATTTGGGTCGCAACACATTCTCCATATAAAGGATGGAGAGTCGGACAACGAGAAGGCAATGGTACCGCTTTTCATATTCAGTTTTGTTGTTTACTTTCACTTATGCATGTATGTCGAATAAGTTACACAAATATTGCACTGTTCCATGTTGTAGCTACAATTGTTCGATACATATTCAGATTTGTTTTCATCAATGGAACAACAATTGCATAGAGGGCAGATTCCACTTATGTTGTTCAAAAATATAACAAAAAAGAAGGATGCTAGAGAAATGATCTTTCGGACAACCCAGTCAACATTTGTAACAGAGTTGCGAGAAGATATAGTAAAGGATCTGGAGAAGCTAGCTAGCTCTACAATTGTTGTGCGTATACATTTACAAAATCATCCTTGCTTTTCTTATAGAAATAGCCTTCAATAAATTTTTGCAGCTGTTAATTTTTTTTATTTTTTTTTAAAGGGGAGGGTGGGATGTTGTTGTGTATTATATTATTCAATGTATTAATTCCTTTGCTCGCATTCCTGGGTTGAAGGTCTTTTAGTTGCAGCCAATGTGTACTCGACCCCCTTTGAGCCTGTTTGTGAAAAATGCCATTCTGTTGCCTCTGCCTCCACTTTGATAACTGATGATACGATTGATTGTCTGTGATGTGGTGAAAAATGTCCATATATTTATGGACATTGCCTCAGTGGTGTTATTCAAAACGTGGGAAACACAACCGTGCACTGTACAATCAGGCAGCCGCTGTTACAAAATGTGCTTCCTGAGTTGGCAAAGTTGTCATCTGAAACATATCTACAAAAAAAGGCAAGCAGTGTCTACATGCTGCGGTAGCTTCGGATACAAAGCAAATTCACCTTAAATGAGGACAATGCAATTTTTCATATCGGCTGAAAAGGGGAAAAAAAAAATTATATGAAACTTTGAGAGGAAACGAAAATACCTCATGTCTCTCTATAATATTTGTTCAACATCCAGATGAAAGTTCGTTTCAACAGAAAACAAATGCGGCGACGTCTTTTCTTTGTATATCAAATTGTTTGGTGCAAAGATCGATGGGTTCTGCTCTATGGAACCTTCTGGGAACTTGCTTGTGGACTGTTTAAAGTATGGTTGGTTCTTGGTTATCTGCTTTGTCTGTCAATTTGTATACCCTAGAACTCCAACTGTTCTTTGGAGGACACCGAACAATATAATTGTTTTTTTTAGCCAACTGGGATGCAGATCCGCCTGGTAATTTATATGGCACTGTGACGCAACTGTAATGTCACTTTCTTTAGAAGATTTCCTTGATCGATGAACTTGGTCAAACTATTGTTTTGAAATAATTTTAAATCAATGAATATATATTGTTTGAACTGCGACTGTCCTCACATATAAACAAGAGGCTCTTAAAATACAAATTGGTCATTGTTTTCGCATTTTTGCTTATTCGATGAAGTTATTCAGATTAATATCCTGGAATAATTTGAAATCAACAAATATTTAGTGTGCAAAATGCAATTGTGCTATCATATGAACAACAAGCCCTTAAAATTCAAATTGGTCCTTGTTATGCTTGCGGTTATAGAATTTAAAAAAAAAAAAATCTTTTCTTTCCTTGATTCTTTTAAGAATAAGCGATTTAACATCCTTTAATAATTTAATGCACCAACTCTCAAGTCCATCTGTCAATCTGTATATGGGGGATCTTCGAACGTTATTCGAAGGACAAGGAACAATGAAACTGCAATGTTGCCCCAGCCAACCCACAGGTTCCTTTGTCAATTTGTATATCGCGGAGTTGTGGGTAGCTTTTGTACAACGCGGAACAATAAAGTCCCAATTTTCATCCCGCAAGCCCGAACAAAAGAGGTCCATTTTTCAGCCCGCTAACCCCACAGCCCCCGATCAAAAAAAATCGTTAATTATGAAATACATACGGAATTGTTATGGGACAATAAAAGTGCAATGTTCAGCGAACCAGCCCGAGTCCTCTTGTCAATTTGTACATGGCGGAAGTCTAGATGCTATTTCTAGCAGAGGGAGCAATGGAGATTCTATTTTCGGCCCGCCCGACCATAAACCTGCCATCCAAAAACTGCCTAAAAGTGCAATGTTCATGCAACGAGCCCAAGTCCTCTTGACAATTTGTATATCGCAGAAGCCTGGGTGGTATATGTAGGAGAGGGAACAATAGAGACTCTATTTCCAACCCGCCAGGCCGCCAACCTGCGATCCAAAAACTGCCCAAGTATGGAATGAGGAATCTGCATATGTTGTATAAAATCTCATTCCATAGTTAATATAGAGACTATGTCCACAAGTCTGCTTGTCAATTTGTATATCGCGGAAGTGAAGATGTTATTTGTAGAACACGGAACAATAGATACTTAATTTTAATCCCGCCAGGTCACAAATCTGCGATCCAAAAAGTTCTCATGTATGGAATGAGGGATCCGCATATGTTCTAGAACAATGTGTTTGTACAACGGAGAACAATAAAGGCCCAATTTCCAACCCGCCAACCCCAGAGCCCCTGATAGAAAAAAATCTATAATTATGAAATTGATACAGAATTGCTACGGGGAAATAACAGTCCAATGTTCAATGAAGCAACCCGAGTCCACTTGTGAGTATGCAATGAGGGTTCTGCATACTTAATGGTTTTCAGCCCGCCTGGCCGCGAACCCGCGATCCAAAAAATGCCCATCTATGGAATGAGGGATCCGCATATTGTCTAGAACAATACAAATGCATTGTTCATCCAAGCAGCCCACAGCTCCTCCTGTCAATTTGTATGTCACGAAAATTTGGGTGTTATTTGTAGGAGACTGAACAATAGACACTATTTTCGGCTGGCCAGGCCGCGAACCCACGATCCAAAAACTGCCTAAGTATGGAATGAGGAATCTGTATATGTTGTATAAAATCTCATTCCATACTTTATATAGAGGCTATGTCCACAATCCGGCATGTAAATTTGTATATCGCGGAAGTGTAGGTGCTATTTGTAGAACACGGAACAATAGATACTTAATTTTCAGCCTGCCAGGCCGCCAACCCGCAATCCAAAAAGTGCCCAAGTATGGAATGAGGACTCCGCATATGTTCTACAACAACACAAATGCAAAGTTCAGCCAAGCAACCCATAGGTTCGCATATGTTTTAGAACAATGTATTTGTACAGTGCAGAACAATAGAGGCCCAATTTCCAACCCGCCAGCCCCAGAGCCCCCGATCAAAAACAATTGCTAACTATGAAATTGATACGGGATCGCAACAACACAATAAAAGTCCAATGTTCAGCGAAGCAGCCCGAGTCCACCTGTCAATTAGTATGCAATTAGTGATTCACATATGTTGTATAAAATCTCATTCCATACTTTATATACAGACTTTGTCCCCAGGTCCGTGTGTCAATCTGTATATCACAAAAGTGTGGATGTTATTTGTAGGATACGGAACAATAGATACTTAATTTTCGGCTCGCCAGGTCGTGAACCCGCGATCCAAAAAGTGCCCAAGTATGGAATGAGGGATCTGCATATCTTCTAGAGCAATACAAATGCAATGTTCAAGGAAGCAGTCCATAGCAACTCGTGTCAATTTATATGTCGCGGACAGCTCCAGAGCCCCCGATCAAAAAAAATCGCTAACTATGAAATTGATACGGGATCGCAACGAGACAATAAAAGTCCAATGTTCAGCGAAGTAGCCCAAATCCACCTATCAATTTTTATATCACTGAAGTCTGGATGCTATTTGTAGGCAACGAAAACTAATTTAGGCCTCTGGAATTGCACATGCAAGCTGTGCTACTGAATTTTTTTGGACTATGTAGAGGCGGTTTCAGCTAAGGGCTATTCCACTTGCCCTGCAACCATTTTCGTCTTCTTCCTCAGGGGAAGCTTGTGAAAAATATCAATTTCAGCACAAGATGATCCATAGAGGAGAAAACTGCAAAGATCTTGCATACTGCGGATCCCATGTCTGTGTTTGCCGCAGATACCTTCAATGTTTTGGCCCGAAGAACTAGGTCCAATTTCTAAGGATAGATGTACAATACTCAGTGTTTTTCTTATTTTTTTAAATGCATTTGCTATTAAAAAATATTTGCCTTTGACTCTTCGTTGCTGCCTCTTTTCTAGGTTTAACGCATGTTCTAATTGGCATGGTTCGGTGCTCTTCTACTTCTTTGATATTGTGTTTACTTAGCTTATCTTTTCTAATATGGAACACCTAACAATTATATGCCAATGTACTGTGTGAATCCACCAACTTTTTATGCAAAAAAAAAATGGATTACATAATTTCAAACCAATGTTCAATTCTATTTGTAATGCAGATAGAACATAGCAATACCAATGTACAATGTTGCAGCAAAATCCTTATTCTTGTTTCTAGACATGCAGTTATTAAGTTTTAATACTAACAACCCATAATGCAATAAATTTAATACTTGAATTAATATGTTGCACTCATGGAAGAGTGTATGAAGAATGCAGTTACACTCACACGTTCCAATAAAATATAATCTTCAACAAAGCATTTGTTGATAATTAGTAGAAAATAAAGTTTAGTAGTTAAGTAATATGTTACAGTCATGGAAGAATGTATCAAGAACATAGTTA
>JASDQU010241194.1:50891-68060 GCA_032191745.1 Picea mariana
GGGGGGGGGGGTGAATCAATATAAGATAATTTTTACTTTGTTTAGCCATTCATCAATCATTCATTTGCTGAGAAACAATAATCACATATAAACTCAAATCACAATGCACATAGTTTAATGTGGAAACCATTGCGGGAGAAACCCAAAAGACTTATATTTACAAATGTCTGTCGGCACCAACCTGCTGGAGACACCAATATCATTAACTGAGAACCAAATCAAAAATATGTAGGTACCAACCTACGAGAAACACTAATCTCCTCAACTGAGCACCAACTCAATAATACCTATATATACACCAATGCAAGATCTTCATACACATAATACTTTTGAATTCATCTTCATGCTTCATTCCACAGAAAATCCTTCAAACCTTAGTCACATGTAGCCTTCATGCCTAGAAAGCCTCATAGAATCATTCCCATAATGTAATCACTTGCGACAACATCCACTGACAACAACATCCACTGATAACAACATATAATAACATAAACATCCATCGACTGCAAAATGAATATATCAAAACAATTCACACAACAACATCACAGACCTTCAGTCCATCATAATGCACCTTGGGAACAAGAAAGACCTCAAGAAAATCCCTTAGACTTATCTTGCACACCAAAAAGACACCCCAACACCTTTAGCGCACCTCATATCACTTTTGCGCACCTCAAACTTGATCTCTTGCTTGGTTGCACTACAAATGCACACATATTTCCTGTATTTATAGTAATTTTATCCCCACTTTCAAGACCAACTTGTAAATACTTGCTTATTCGACCTAAATTTTCCAACTGGGCCGTCGAATCAAAAAATTCATATCTCCTCATTCCTAGGGAGTTAGAGGGGATTCCATATACCTTTGGAAAGGTATCCGAATAAGATTTCCAACCATATAACTTGTGCTCCCATTTCAATTATATATGTAGGGTGAAAATTCCTTCAAATATAGGGTATCCAAAATGACCAAAAATAATACTTTCAACAATCTCCATCTTATAATCTCTATCTTGGACATTTGTAGGCTTGTAATATTTATCTTGGACATATTGTAGGCTCCCCCTTTCTTTGACATAAATGAAAAAGATATTTCCAACAATATCCACCTTTGTCATTGATGACACCCCTTAGTCAATTTGATACTCCCCCTTGTCTGCAACTTTCATTGTGTATGCAATTCTTCCTTTGTCTATAACTTCTCCCCCTTTGACATCAATGGGGAAGGGATACTCCCCCTGAGCTTGTGATTCCCTTTACTGATGATATGATAGGGATATCAGTCCTAGCTTCTGCTCCATGCAACCGTTTTCTTCTTTGACTTCATCAAGTATGTATACATCACTCGAGGTTCTATTTTCATTGCCACCAATCTTCCTAAAGATGATTTCCTGATCTCACACCCTTTATAATGAAATGTGAGGTTATATCCTTGATCACACATTTGACTGACACTCATAATATTTCTCTTTAACCCTTCAACATACATGGAATTCTGTGTCTTAGTATTTCCATTATCAAGACTAACAATACCTTTTCCAACTATCCTTGCATAGCCATTATCTCCAAAAGTAACCCTGCCTCCTTTTTCTTCCTTCAAGGTGAGAAACTTGGTCTTGTCCCTTGTCATGTGTTTTGAACATCCACTATCAATGTACCATTGGTTCCCTTGATTTTGAACATAAAGTGAAAGTCCACATTCTTCCTTCTTCTATTCTTGTTTCTTCCTTTTCCAAACCTTTGTGTATTCTCCTTTATATTTGGCAAGAACATATTCTTCATTCTTTATTATTCTTCTTCTATAGTCACATGCTTCGTGCCCATAGTTATTTCACTTATAACATTCAATATTGTAATCAAGTAGAGGAGAAAATGAATTGTAGTTTCTATCAACAAACCCATGAGAACTTCTAGTTTTGTTTCTCACATAATCATTCTTTGTGGTTTTATAAGAACCTTTGTTTATATCTCTCACATGATAACTTCCTACATAATATTTACAACCTTTTTATTTATGACCAAAGTTATTGCAAGAAAATAAATAGCCAAGAAAGAGATTTTGGTATCGGTTTGTAAAATGTCTTCTTGGTGGAACAACTCTTCCGAACTCATTCTTGTGGGAAGAATCATATTTTTGTTGGTCATCATTTCCTTTCCTATTGTTACTTTCATTGTTCATGGAGCCTTTGAGAATATTGGCATAAATTTTAAGTTTTTCTTCATTTTCCTTTTTTGATGGCTTTGTGACCTTAGTGTTTGCATCTCCCTCAGGGATCTTTTGTTTTTTGTCGTAGCCAAGACCCGTCTTGATGAATAGTGACCTTTGAAAACTGAGCATATTATCTAATATTTCAGTACTCTTTCCAAACTTCAAGCTTTTATTCAATTGGTCAGTTTTCTTCTCTAGTTCCTTTCTTAAGGAAAGTATTTCAACTTCTAGATTCTTGCAATTTTCTTCCTTTTCTTTCAAATAAATTCTCACCACTTTTTCTATCCTTTTTGCCTCTTCTAGTTGAGTCTTCAGGATGATAATTGTCTTCTCTATTTATTCAATATCATGATCCTCCTCTTCATATTTTTGCAATTTCTCTTCCTGCTTTCTATTATTTTCCCTATGTCTGTCTATTTCTTCTAAGGAACTAATGAGTTTTTCTTTAAGATTCACTTCCCCATCAATGTCCTCTTCTTCTTTTGATTTTTCTTTTTTATTCTGTTTATACGATTTGCTTCTATTGTTATGTTCTTCTTTGACATTATTGTCCTCATCATCACTATCTTCCCTTTTTGCATATGGACATTTAGCAACAAAATGCCCTACTCTACCACAATTAAAACATATGAACAATATCTTACCTTTGTGTTTTCTAGATCCTGTTTTTAACTTTCTCACAATTTTTTTTTCTTATATATTTGATTCATGGTTGGAACAATAATTTTTTTTGTATCCTTTTGTATTTTTTGACACTTCGAAAGATTCTTCTTTTTGTCATGATCTCATTTGCAGTGAGAATCCCATGCAACTCATCCATCGTTGGTTTTTATAGATCCTTCATTTATTCAATGGAACAGACCTTGGCATAAAATATTAAGTGGAGAGACCTGAACATGTTTTGCAAAATCACTAATTCTTCAACCTCCTCACCAAGTCCTCTAATGGAATTGAGAATTTCATCCACTCAAAGAAAATAGGTTGCAACATTTTCTTCGTCTTCAATTTTGAAACTCTCGAATTGTCTTCTATGAGTTTGGAGATTTTCCTTCTTCACCTTGTCATCACCTTCATATATGTTTTGAAGTTTTTCCCAATTATCATTTTTTGATTTACATGCATCACCTTGAATTTTTTTTTATTTTGATAGACCACTCAATATGGAATTCATGGATTTTACATTATGTTCACTAGGATTCTTCTTAGTCACATATGTTGGTCACATTGTTGGGGATATATAACTATTCATGACTGATTTCCAAATGTCAAACCCAAGATCCATTATATGTGTCTTCATCCTTACACTCCAGAATGCATAGTTTGTTCCATCAAACAATGGACCCTTGTTTATGAAGAAACCTTCTTGACTAGCCATGTGTGCTCCTGAGATCTACCTTCCAATGGTTAGGTTGTTTCTGAAGGAACCCTCTTTCATACCAATTGTTGATATTATGATTATACTGAGAGGGGATGGGGGTTGAATCAATATAAGATAATTTTTACTTTATTTAACCATTTATCAATCATTCATTATCTGAGAAACAATAATCACATATAAACTCAAATCACAATGCATAGAGTTTAAATGGAAACCCTTTGGGAGTAAAACAAAAAAAATTATCTTTATAAATGCCTATAGGAACCAACCTATTGTTACAAATATTGTAGGCACTAGCCTACTGGAGACCCAAATCTCCTTAACTGAGAACCAACTCAACAAGATGTAAGAACCAACCTATTGGAGACACCAATCTCCTCAACTGAGCACCAACTCAATAAGACTTGTATAGACACAAATATAAGATATTCATACATAGAGTACTTATGAATTCACCTACATGCTTCATTCCACAAAAAATCCTTCAAACCTTAGTCACATGTATCCTTCATGCCCTAGTGAGCCTCATAACATCATTCCCAAAATGTAATCAACGACAACAACATCCACTGGCGACAACATCTACTGATGAAAACATCTACTAAAGACAACATCTACTGACAGAAACATCCAATGAAAAATAAATACACTAATTGCAACATCACAACATAAAAATAGTTCACACAGAAGCATCACATACCTTCAGTCCTTCATAGCACACCTTGAGAAAAAGAAATATCTCAAAAAAATCCCTTAGACTTTTCTTGCACACCATAAAGACACCCCGAAACTTTTAACAAACCTTAGAATTTGTCTTTCTTGGTTGCACTAAAAATATGCACATATATCATGCATTTAAAATAATTTTGTCCCTACTTTAAAGGTTGACTTGTAAAGACTGGTCGAGCTAAACTAAATTTTCTGGTTGGGTTGTCAAAAAGAAAAATTCATATCTCCTCCTTCCTAGGGATTTAGAGGGAATTCCATATATTGTTGGAAAGGTCTCAAAATAATATTTAAAACCATATAAATTGTGATCCCATTTGAGTTAGGTATGTAGGGTGAAAATGCCTTCAAATATAGGGTATCCAAACTGACCAAAAATAATACTTTCAATAATATCCATCTTACAATCTTCATCTTAGACATCTGTAGGCTTGTAATATTTATCATGGACATGTTCTAGGCTCCCCTTTTCTTTGAAATCATTGAAAACAATATTTCCAAAAATTTAAATAATACTTTTTCCTCTTGTACTCCATTCCCCTCAAGTTTATTTGTTGGATATTTCACCTTCCAGATTTTCTTCCTTACATTTTCTGTAGTTGGAATAAGGTTCAGCGTGTAACGAATATCTAAGTTATAAGATCCACCTATAACTTATTAATCTCACTCTTTCATGTATTCATCTAGATGTCAAATATATAACTAGATGGTGCATGCTAGACTTAACAGTTTGTAAACCCTCTCTCTTCTTTTTTTGAAGTCGGGTGGTCGCTAGAGATGCATATATTAGATATGTTTCTCTCTTTCTCCAATTTGAAGCCCCAGTCAAGCAATTTCACCGCCAATATTTTACTTAATAGGATTTCGAATGGAAATTCCCCCGATAGTTGTGTGGTATATTTCTCATTTATATTTCTCCTTTTAAAAGAAGTTTATGTCCTATGATAATAGGTTTTCCAAGCTTCCATTTGAATGCAAAATGGTACAACAAATATTAACTAAGGTAAAGAAGAGGCTCCCGAGACTCTGAAAAGAAGTAAAAGACAAAATATTAGTTTCCTAGAAGCAGGAAAAATGAAACCAAATTTGTAGATCCATTTTCAACAATATATGACTAACGAGGAGCTAAAGCCATCAATATAGTGTGTTTTAACAATGTTACTTGAATTTCTAGATCACGAGGCGATTTGGGAATTTGCTACTCTCTTCCTGCAAAAAACGAAGAAGGGAAAATGAGGTAAGTACTAAGCACTTATTTATGAGCTTATTAAAGTAGATAATTATAATAGATCAAATAATTATCTAACATAAATGGATTTTTTTCCTGAGTTTAGATTGAGCTAAATTTTCTTCTTGAAAACATGTAAAAAGCTAAGGGTTTGGTTAAAATTTGATAATATACTTTCATGTCCATTGATTTAGCTAGATAAAACCAAAACTTAAGTAATACCGTGCAAATTTCCATTTTCTACTTGATTTTCATTGACAATCACAGAATTCGTAAACTAGGAAATATGGGAAAAAAATTCACGGGTGAGAATTGTTTTTAACAATTTTGTTGGTTTCTATAGTTTTTGTTTTTTTTCTTAGAAATGAGTCATACTAGCTTGATGGATTCTCTAGTTTCTTTTTTTTTCCCTAATGAGTGAGTGTAGTGCCAAATGTACAAGGAAATTTCCTTCTCCTTGTTGTACTGGTTGCATTTAGTTGTTGAAGTGTAGAAATATATTTATAAACATAATGTTAAGCCTATAATGAATATCATTATTGTTATTCTAGAAAGGATATACTAAGCCAYTGTCATTCATAATATAAATATATTCCATTGATTTATCTAGATAAAACCAAAAATTAARTAATACAATGCACATTTCCATTTTCTATTTGATTTTCGTTGACAAACACCAAATTTGTAAACCTGGAGATAGGAAAACAATCACAGGCTAGAAATTTACTGCAAAGGAAAATAAATTATWTTTTATTTGACTCAACTTCTATCTTGCAGAAATCAAGTACACACTACCATGGTGTCTTCTTGGTGAGAGTGATTCCTGCTAAAACTGGGCCATTGGTGATAATGAAAGAAACCGGGCCAAATATAGATAGAGAAGGCTGACATGCTAACACAAGGMAGAGGAAAGAGAGCRTCCTCGGAAATGACAACGAATATGCTTGCATAYGATGTAGGTGGACTAAAGAATATGTACACGAATAAAAAGAAACGACGAAAGAATGGAATAATGTCTATGGAGTTAGCCTCATAGGCATATCAATTAGCTTCAYAGAGATCAATTAGCTTCACAAAGATTAGTTAGCTTCACAAAGAGATGAGTTGATTTTCTTAAGAATAGGTTCTTTTCTAAATGATAGAGAACCAACACCATCTATGTTGGTACAAATACATCATAGAACCAAATCCATTTAGTAGCTTGTCTCAATGGGCATAAGACAAGAGAAAGAGCGTATGAATTGAATGATGACTCAATGGGTAGAAGATGCGAGCAAGAGCGAATGAATGGAATGACCAAAAACATAGCATTAGCATGGACATGAGTGAACACGTAGCATGGACATGACAGGGTTCAAAACAACCTCGATATGAGGCCAAATAAGACCTCAAAGTTTATTAAATTTTGGAAAAAAAAATCTTTGGATTAAAACACCTTTAGGTATGTGTGAGATTGATTAAAATCAATGATATGATTATTATACTAAAAACTTGGGTCAAAACATCACTTCAAAAATGAAATTCTTTAAGACTTTAATTTTGTCTTCTTAAAACTTAGGATAAAACATCATTCAAAATGAAGTCTTTTAAAACATTAGATACAAGTTCGCTTGGATTTACGTGCAAGAACGGAAAATCGATTTATAAAGTTCCTGCTGTCATTTAGGGCATGGACTAAAAATAATCAAAATCATGAATTACTTAGTTTTAGTTATGGAAAAACTAACACAAAATTGCACTAACAAAACATACTAACCATCAACTTCCTTAAACATGTTACCTACTAACTTTCTTTGCAAAATGAAAATATTAAATGTTACAAATTACATTCAAACAAAGTTAGTGAGATAATGAACAACAACACATTATGTATAATTTCTTGGATAATATTGTCTAATAGTAATCTAATTTTAAGGTCAAAGTTGAGCCAAAACCCCTATGCAAAATGATTCGATTGATAACATCTACGAAGGTGTACATATGCTACCCACCTCAAATTTGAACCTATGACCTCTTAGGAGGAAGTACATGTTCTTAACCATTAGGCCCACTCAATTTGTAATAAATTACTACAACATGACAACGAATTATGACTGCACTGCGGGAAGAACATGATTATCTTCCCAAATTGGAACACATATAAATTGATTGGAACAACATATTGGGATTTATACCAAAACCCTTGGAAAATTTGAAAAAAACAAAATAATTCATTTATTGGTGAAATTTGAAACACTTTTAAGTTTGGCTCACCTCTCATTGGATTGCAACAAATTGATAGGTGGACTTCCTTTCCTTTTTCAAATAGTAAATATACTAACTCTGTTAGGATTACAACTGGATAACAATCCCTTCATGAATAGTGTGATTCCTCATTTATATGTCAACATGAGGGTGATCGCATGAAGATGATAGTTGAGATAGTGGCAATGGGGTGCTTATGAACACACTCACACAAGAACACACACGCATTCCTAATTTTACATCTTTGACATTTCCCAAACCATCATGGAGGCTGACAAGTCATCCTTGTTAGGAATGCACATGCATTCCTAAGAACATACATGCCCTTAGGAATGCACACATGTTCCTAAGAATACACATGGGGTCTAGGAAAGAGTGTGTGTTCCTGTGGGGAAAAATAAAATAATTTCCTATGGCCAATCTGTTTCACCAATAGACCACACCGTGTGTTTTAGGAGAGATTGAGAAACTTTGGGAGGAAATGGTGTTGATATATGGACAAATCACTGCCAAAATGTGTGGACATGGTATTTAATTTATTCAAGGTAAGTATTTTGATGTAATTTGATTTTTTTTAATTTCATAAATTATTTAAGTGATAAAAAATAAAAAAATATTTTTCCCTTATTAAATTGTATCACACTTAATTAATATGGAACATAGAGAGAACCCAAACCCAACATCACCACATAAAGACATACCAAAACCCAACCCACTGTCATCAAACATAAACATGGAAATTGATGCAGGGTTGAGATCTCTTAGAACCCTTATACATGACTTACAAAGTAACATAGATCCCTCATGGCTCCCACTAACCACTTCCCTAAACTCCATTGTATCTTCCATTGCAAAGGCCCAAGGCCAATTAACTCACATTTTTTATTACAGGGCTAGAATGTATGAATATTGTTGGCACTAGGCCGAAGTGGAAAGAAGGATGATYGTGGGAAAGAAAGAGTGCATAAACAAAAGTAAYAGCTGGAGAAAGAAAAACACAAATGCATGCAAGGAAGCATGCACAAGGAAAGCGACAGTTGGAGGAAGAACAACAYGGGTGCATAGGAGGAAGACCTAACGTCGATAAGGTTAGGGTTTTGGTAATTTTCGGTAAGAAGGCTGAAGAGCCCAAAATGTATAAATATAGATACGTAGGTATCATATAGAGGTTGTTTGGTTGGATGATTGGGTTTTAATATATTATATTGGCGTTTTTATAGAAAGTTTACTATTTTGTAAGGGTTTGGGTTCTTATAACATTCCATGAGAAGAATACATGAATGGAGCCGTTATGCAATAAGGTTATGTACCATTTTTGTAAGCTGTTGAGCTAGAATGGAGGAGAGAAGGTAGATATAAGGATTAGTTTGTACAATTTAGATCCTGGTGTGATCTAGTTCGCCTCATATAGATCTTACCCATAAGAGGGGAATTGTAAGCGCGCAGGGCTGAAAATACTATAAAACAAGAGCCAAGAGCCAAATCATTGTGGACGTAGCCCAGGAGGGGTGAACCATGGTAATAACTATGTAATGTGATGAATGTATGCATCTCTTACTTTCTTTTAGCAGTTTATAGTTATGCTTAATAAATGATTAACTATATTGTTATGGAACACGAATACGCTGCTTGGGAAGTAAACTATGTAATGGAAATGTGTACCCATAAGGAATAGGTAGAGTACCTTCATAGTTCGTAGTGTATGGATCTGGTTAACAAACCCCTATCTCATACTCAATCCTAGGCTATAAACACCTAAGTCTTGTAGCCACCCATTTAAAGCTATCTCGGGTGAGACTGTGAAGTGCATTATGTGTACTGTGTTTCCTTCTGGTTTACCAGAAGGGCCAATAATTTTATAGGATTTGTTGGTAACCTGAAAGATATGAACCTTAGGTCAACAAATTTGATAGTAGGAGAGAGAAGTTTAAGACCAAAAAATGGTTATGTTGCCTTGTTAAGAGGAACACGAGAGGATTGAGTAGATGAGATAGAGTGCATGAGAAAAGAATGAGTGAAACAAGAAGACCACTGAGCCACTAGAAGGGAATGTTGAGACCTTGGAACCCCACGAAAGCAGAAATCGAAGGCTGGTTGAGAACCAAAGAGCTAGAGTTTTCCCAGAAAGACAATAAAAACCCTAACATCACACCTCACAAATATCTGGATAAATACGTGTTTACGGATTTACACGAAGTCTTTTTCTATGATTTTCCCCACCTACTGCAGGAGTGGATACTAAGGTTGAAAGATAACCATGCGACGAACTGGATCCGACAGCTAGATTGGACCCCAGTACAGGCTGAGCAGTTACAACAGGTGAACAACAAATTCACTCGTGCAATTGACTTTTGGCTTGACAGTATTGTGGCAGGATTCATCATAGAGTTTGCATTCGACACAGCGAAGTCATACAACACAACAGAGAAATAATTTCTACGCAGACCTCGAGGAAGGTACATTCGATCACTATATACATATATTCAAATATTGCTATATAAAAAAGGTGTAATGACAATGGAATCAGACATCTTGACTTCCCTACATGCATGGGGGAAGTGGGGAAGCACTGACAGAGAGAGGATAAATGGAATAAGGTGAGGATAAATTCAAGAAGGAGGAGGAACTCTTAGACCCGATCTTGATGGATGACGACCATCTTAAGTGGATATTGGCGTCATCAAGAAGGACACATAGTGGAGTACCCTACAAATATAAGGTGAATACCAAGAAGAGAGCTGTAGTCACGAGGGAGGTCTTGGCGAGCGATGAGGAAGAGGTATAGGATCTTTGGGCTGTGGAGCAGATTGAGGAAATCCTGCGCGCAACCTATGAGAGGAAAACAAGAGGCCCAATAATGGGAGGAGAAGGCAACCATTCTATCCATATTAGTGTCAGTGTGGAACCCATAAGCCCATGTGCAACTAATAAACCAAAGAGAACACCACCGTTTAGACAACCGAAGTTTGGAGGAAGTCCGACAACAAGAAGTACATATACCATAGGAGAAACAATTGGAGGAGCCGGTTCAGGCAATACTAGTCAAGTATCTACACCGCACAACGGAGGTAGTATTTCAGTATTTATAATGGCAGGACATGATCCCACTATCAGATTACCAGAATTTTGAAGAGAAGCAACAAAAGATCCTGAGAAGCATTTGTTCATTTGTGCAAAGATATGGGAGGAAAAATATATCACTGATGAAGATACCAATCTCGCACAACTAGCGAACATGCTAAGAGATCATGCACTAGACTGGTACATGAGTCTAGACACAAACAGTGCCCCTAGGACGAAGAGAACACTGGAAGACATTAAGAAGCTACTGATTAATGAGTTCCATAAGCCGAGCTCAGAGGATCAGTACATGAACGAGATGATCGAGATACGACAAAAACCAGGAGAGTCTGTATGGGATATTGACCAGATATTCAAGCGACTAAAGGGGAAGTTAAAATACCTTATGACCGAGATGCAGCACCGACACATGTTTGTAAACTCACTACTGCCACATCTAAAATATCCCTTACAACAACAAAAGTTTCAGATGCAGGTAGAGACTCTGTAGGTATCCTTATAATAGGAAGAGAACTAGTACTAGCAGACAGAACCAACTATTGAGGAATTGAAGGAGGATTTGAAGAATCTAACATTTCATTTGAACCAGAATAAGAACAAGAACAAACGAGAAGCTGTTTGGTGCACCACATGTAGAACAGAAGGACTCCACAAGAACAAATGCCCAACATTCGCACAGTATGTGGCAACATGTATGCCAAACCCGCTACCAGAGGGAGGATTAAGGTGCGAAATATGCAAGAAACCGGGTCACGACCCTTATCACTACACGATGATGCAGAAGTACTAGACAATTTCAAAGAATTCAAATTTCACATTTTGTAAGTCGGTGGGACACAATGAGAAAGATTGCAGAAATATGGAGCTGATGCGGGAAATATCATCAAACGCATAGAGGGCACATGCCAAAATGATGACTGGTCAAGTAGAACCACATTTCAATCAAGCCCCAACCCCATACAACACTATGCAACAACCCTACAATAATGTGCAACCGCAATACAACTCGGCAAAACCCCAGTACAATACTGCACAGTATAATCAGGCACCACCGTATAACATGCCGAGAGGTGATCGCGCAGGCTATAGAGGAGCAGAATGATCCAGAGGAGGTTTTAGACATGGTAGAGGACCAGTCACATGTCATAATTTCTAGAAACCAAGACATTACACACAATAATTCCCACTGCTACCAACAACTTATATGTATTGTCACGCATCAGACCATGACACAGAGGAATGTCCAACACTACTAGTAAATATTCAGGAAAAGAGGAACCAAAACAATCAAAGTTTTTAGTGGATTTCAGTCGAAGCAAGGGACAACAGATGAAACATCGACATAGTCACTCGTGGAGGAACAAAAACAAGAAATGATGCAGTTCGACAGGAACCAACACAGAACCATTGGATAAAGAAGAAAACTGACCCCAAGAAGCAGTTCGATGCACCTAAAGAAAAGGAGACTTTTAGGGAAGCCAGACAAGAATTTCAGAAGGAGGACACATCGTCGACTTCAACTGCACAACTAACCAAGGAAGTCTCAGAATATGAGATGCCACCATCGTTGGATCATACCAATGGAATGCAACCCAAGGGACAAGTAAGTACAATCCAAGGTTTTTTGCAATCATGCGTAAAAGTATTAAGTGATCCTTCATCTGTGAAAATATTGCAAAACATACTTGAGAAATGTAGCAACGAGATGGAATAAAAGATAGAACCAAAAATTGTCAATCACCTACACACCCGAAGAAGAAAAAGTAGGGAGTTTAGACTAAATGCTAACAATGGGGATTTCAATATGGGAGACATTATACTAGACCTAGGATCTGAAGTAAATGTGCTACCCAAGAGGAGATGGAAATTCACGGGAGAGCCAACATTGGGACACTCAAATGTCCAATTAAGACTAGCAAGCCAACATAGAGTCCTACCAATAGGTATACCGAAAGGAGTAATAGTAGATATTGATGGAGTGCGCACTAAAGCAGACTTTGAAGTCATTGCACAAAACCGTACTCGACACTACTCAGTCTAGATTGGGCGTTTGACAACCAGGTCATAATTAAATTGAAAAAAAGGAAAATGACATTTGAATCTAGAGATTACAGGGTCATAGCACCACTAGATCCATCAAAGGGGAGAGGTTCGTAGAACCCACTTGCATGGACTTAGAGGAGATCTGCCAATTGTAAAGAACAACTACGTGTGATGAGGATTACGTAAACCCAACTACAGACGGGGTTCTCAGTTGAAGGATCATTAATTCATGTGCAACTGACTCAGACACTGGGTTAGAAAACTGGCATCAGAGACTACACGAAGTATCCATGAGAAGATGTGAAAGAATAGACCATGCAGTATGGTGGATAGGCATAGAAATCAGAGAACCACCCAGTTTCCACGGACTAAATGATTTGGAAACATTCTTGACACAATATGAAGATGAAGTGTTAGAGAACCATAGGCTACTAGCACTAGATTTAGCACACAAGGCCACACCTGCAAGATGGTGGGGCGCACACAAGGATACTATCACAGACTGGTATCAATGTAAGTGATTACTGTGCATATGGTTTGGAAAAGAACATGCATATAATACACAATGAAAATATGAAGTACTAGGGACACCAACAAAACACTTGGAGAATTTAAAAATGTTGTGGAGAATGACACCACCAAAGGAATGGCCTCACCACTTCATTCACACTTTAGAGGGCATACCAGAGAACTGGTATACAGAATAGGAATTGTGCAAAGGAACTACAACATGGATGACACTACAACAAAATTTTACCATCACTTTCTCATTCGAGCATGAGAACCTCAACATAGATGCGGCCTTGAAATGGATTAGAGGAATCATATTCATTGAAGAACCGGAAATAGAACTTATTACATAACAGCGGCAACAGAATAAGAAAATAGTCAAGGAACTACTTTCATGTTACCATGTACAAGAGGAAGCACCATAAGAAGATGACCTACGTGATATCCAGATTAAAGAAGTCGAAGGTGAATGATATGTGGAAGGACCACCCATAGAATCAGAAGTCATTTCCGTGCCAATCAAGATAAAGAAGGTTAACATCGGAACCGCTAAGCAACCCAAAATAGCCAACATTGGAGATTACTGGGATGAGAAGACCTTAGAAAGCATCACATAATTGTTGTGCGAATATAGCGACCTTTTTCCCACAACATTTACAGAGATGAAGGGTATAGCCGGAGAATTAGGAGAAATGAATATACCACTCAGATCTGACGTGATACCTATTAAACAACAACCTTATAGACTAAACCCCATATATAAGAAGAAAGTTAAAGATGAGATCGATAGGATGCTCAAAGTTGGCATCATTGAACTAGTTGAGGAATCAGAATGGATAAGCCCAATGGTAGTACAAGACAAGAAACAAGGAAGAGGGATCAGGATATGCCTCAACTTGAGGAAGTTGAATGATGCATGCCTACATGACCCATTCCCTACACCATTTACGGATGAAGTGTTAGAGAATGTGGGGGGACACGAAGCTTACTCATTCACTGATGGATTCTCAGGCTACCATCAGATTAAGATAGCACAGGAGGATAGAGACAAGACCATGTTTGCGACGGAATGGGGATCCTATCAGTACATAGCCATGCTTTTTGGACTAAATAATGCACCCGCCATATTCTCTAGAGTGGTCATCGCATCATTTAAAGAATTCATCCATCAGTTTCTTGAGGTATACTTGGATGATTGGGCAGTTTACAGTGTGTTGAAACACCATGTGGAAGTGTTACGACTAATGTTGGAATGATGCAGATAGTGACATATATCACTGAATATTAAGAAATGCATATTTGAAACACGGTTTGGGATACTATTGGGCCACATAGTATGCAAACAAGGCTTACTAGTGGATCCGGCAAAGATCGCAGTCATTGTGAACTTACCAGCACCAAAAAAGGTCCACCAGTTAAGATCAACGCTAGAACATACCAGATACTATAGGAAATTCATCAAAGGATATGTGTAGATCACAACACCAATGGAAAAGTTGTTAAGGAAGGATACAAAGTATCAATGGAATGACGAATGCCAACACGGTCTGAATACATTAAAGGAAAAGATGGTTAGAACACCAATTTTAGTATTTCTATACCGGGAAAAGACATTTCTTGTGCATGTAGATGCATCAATGATAGCACTCAGAGCTATCTTAGCACAACCAGGAGCAGGAGACTTGGATCACCCGATAGCGTTCGCAAGAAGAAAATTATTAGACTCAAACCAAAATTATAACGCAACAGAAAGAGAAGGCCTAGCTATGGTTTATGCACTGTAGAAGTTTAGACATTACCTATTGGGAAAACATTTTAAGATGTTTATAGATCACTCAACCCTGAAATACCTAGTCAACAAGCCAGTGTTGGGGGGGGGGGGAGAATTTTTCGATGGTTATTGTTATTTCAAGAATTTGACTTCGAAGAAATAGTCAAACCAGGAAAACTAAATGCAGAACCTGACCACCTATCACGAGTCACAAATGGAGAAGAACCTACGAATTTAGAAGACAACTTTCTGGATGCATAGTTATTCTCAGTAAATATTGCTGACAAATACTTCGAAGATATCATTCAGTACTTGACTATAGGTACTACGCCGCATGAATATACCACTGCGCAGAAGAATAATCTAGTAGTCCACGTGACCGACTATCAATTGATTGTAGGACATCTATATAAAATGGGCATAGATAGCATCTTGCGAAGGTACGTGTTAGAGCATGAACGACCAATAATTTTAGAAGAATCACACGAGAAAATGGAAGGAGGGAATTATGCAAGAAAATATATTGTACAGAAGGTACTCTATGCACGATTATGGTGACCAACAATCCACATAGACTCGAAAGAGTACTGTCAGAGATGTGATGTCTGTCAAAGGGTCGACAAACCCAACAGAAGGGATGAGATAAAATTATGACTGCAAGTGACATTACAAGCATTTGATAAATGGGCAATAGACTTTGTGGGACCAATTCACCCACCAGCCACAAGAACAGGGGCAAGATACATCATCACCGCGATGAAATACCTAACAAGATTGGTGGAAGCCACACTAGTAAAAGACTGTAGCGTAGAGACAACTGCACACTTCCTATTTGAACAAGTAATCACCAGATTCGGGTGCCCAAGATTTTTGATGAGTGACCAAGGCATGCACTTCATAAACAACACCATTTGAATGATGCTCGAAGAGTTTGAAGTTCATCATCAGAAGAGCACACCATATCATCGACATGCAAACGATAGAGTAGAAGCTTTCAACAAAATTCTCGAGAACGCACTAACAAATATTTGTAACATCAACAGAGATGACTGGGACCTCAAAGTACCAGCAGTATTATGGGAATATAGGATGACATGCAAAACGTTGATAGGGCACACACCATTCAAACTAGTCTATGGTCAAGAAGCAGTAGTTCCATTAGAATTTTTAGTACCCAGCTTACGCGTAGCATCTATCACACAAATGACAGAATGAGGTGCAATACAGGAAAGACTGTATCAAATATTGTCAATGGAGGAAGACCAAATCTTGGCAGGATTCCATCAACAAGTGCAGAAGTCCAGAGATAAATTTTGGCACGATCGACACATCAAGAAGAAGACGTTCAAGGAAGGAGATCTAGTATTTCTCTATGACAATGAATCATTTCATCACCCAGGAAAGATGAGAATGCATTGGTTAGGACCATACGAGGTAAAATATGTAAAACATGGAGGAGTTGTACAGTTAAGATATTTAGCAGGCACATACCTTAGAGGAATGATCAAAGAGAGCCGAATGAAGCTATACAAGGATAGTCGACCACCCACCGCACAGTTAAAAAAAAAAAAATCTGAAAAGTGCGAAGCATGCCAGAGATAGAAAAGCCACATGACGTTCGAAACATGAATGTAGCAAAGAAAAGTACAATGATTACATACCAAAGAAAAATGAGTGGGAAACATAAAGTTGGCAAAAGAAGTATGATAGGACAACACTAAGTGAAATTAAAGCACGGTAAGGACTGATGGAACATCACATTAAACACGCCAACTGGAAATGACAAAGTAAGTGTAATGGAAAGTACAAAACTACTGCAGATGCATTGAACCCACAATTATGGTGTATTAATCACATAATGGAGGAAGCGTCGTCGACAAGATTCATGGCAAGCCCATACAACACGCGAGCATGGAAGCAACTAGTCTATTCACGAAAGGAGAATAGAGAGAGAGCAAGAGTAGCAGGAATGAACTGGA
>JASDQU010241195.1:31034-71665 GCA_032191745.1 Picea mariana
ACCATGGTGGTCAACAAAATAGGTCAACTTGTGAAAGAAATAACTTCTGCATATTAGCTCATATTCAAGTAATTTTTGAATCATTGGAAATCTCTTCGTGTATAGATTAGTGTCAATGGGTTGGGAGCTATGCTCACAAAGTTTTGACCCTATAAAGTGTCATTTGTTTCCTCAATCATAAGGGAACGTAAGGGAGATACAATCATATTCTTATTCATCTTCTTCTGATACTGAAACTGGTATTGGTATTGGTATTGGTGCAATCCATTACTTATTCTGTGGCTGTGAATAGGAGAATTCTGTGGCTGTGAATAGGAGAATTTTCTGGTTGTGAATAGGAGAATTCTGTGGTTGTGAATAGGAGAATTTTCTAAACAGCGGCATGGATATAAGAATAGCAGCACGACTGGTGATATTGGTTGCCATGCTTATGGTGGTCACGATGGTTGGTGAAACTTCTGGTTACAGGCCGCTGAAATTGAAATTCATATTTCAGGGAGATGAAGTGGAAAATAATAATATTATTATTAAGATGAAGAATGATTTGTTCGAATCMCTTAGGGGTCCTGTAACTYCGTYAGRGCCCTCTAAATGTAAAAACTACAGGTCTCCCRGTAAKGGAGGTTCGTGTTAAGAGGAACAGATCGGTCCTTTGGAATCGCAAGAGCGGCTGATACCTTTGATCAGTCCTTGAACGATCAACTATTGAAAGGAAATACCACTGAAAAGAAATAATACATATACTGTATATAACCAGAAGAGAATAATTTGGTCCAGCTGCACGATGAGGACGGCGCACTAACAGGCCTGTCAATAGCATAGGCAGCAGATTGTAATTCTTTTAAATTTATTATCTTTGTCAATTCTCTACATCTGACCGTTCATATGTGTGGCTTTAAACATGTGATTTTTCTGCAATAAGGATGTTTAAGCCTGATATTGTCTCTAGTGTACCCTGAGATGAATCAAAATTCCATACCACAGTTTCTTGCATAGAAGGGATCTCTAATACCACATTTTCTTGCATAGAAGGGATATCTAATCCCACTATAGCAAGATCTAAATGTTATCCTAAATTCAAATGGGTTAATATGGATAGTTACTAAAATCTATTCTGGTTTGAGCTCTGTGATGCATTTTAGTATTATTACCTTCACAGTATGCAAAAATGTATTTTAGAAGATCCACTGGGCATTTTTATTTCATTGTATGAAGCAGCAAACTTGGCAAACTTATTGTGTCCATAGGAAGAAGAAACCAGAAGGAATTTATTGTTGATCCTTTGAAACTTTTCAAGGACTTAATTTTTGTTAGAGATACCATAGTTTAAAAAATGGTTTTGAAAACTTAAATAATGTAGGACAACCTTAGATAGAATTTATTGTTGAAACTGTTTTTAAAACTTTTCAACAATTGAAACTTTTCAAGGTTTAATTTTTGTTAGAAGTATTATGATTAAAATAATGGTTTGTCAACACATTTCAATTATACAATTAGTAACACATTTCAATTCAATAAGTTATAAATTATGTGTAAAAATTGAATTTGGGTGGAGAGAATAACAGTCTTTCTCACAAGTATTTAAAGTTAAATCTATATATTTATATATGTTAAATTCATATATATATATGAAATAGGTTCAAAACCAAATATATTTAAAAGGTCTATTTTAATATTCATTATTTTTTTTTAATTTATATAAAAATTTATATTTTTCTAAATTTTGAAATTATATATGATGATGATGATGATTAATGTCCACTGAGAGTGAATTGGTTTATTGGACCTTAAGAGGGTAACGGATTACTTACAATTCTTTAGAATTTGGTTTATGTGCTCCAAAAACATTAAGAGAAGCTTTCCAAGATCATCATAGTTTTGTTGACTTAAAAGGTTAGGAAGGTTGGTAGTGTGACAAATATTTTAAAATGGAGATCTAATCTGGGTATAAGCTGGACAATCTAAGAGAAAATGTTTTTCATCTTCAACCTTCTTAATATTACAAAGGTGACACACTCTTATCAATAAAAATATTAAAATGATAAAAAACAATATGTTTTCTATGGGTGTAGTAGCTAGAGTTTATCTAGGTAGTAACATAGTAGATTCTTAATTATTATCAACTATAATTGTAATTAAGGAGTAGTTTAATAATCATTCTTTAAAGAATTATTATTTTTATAATATTTAAATATTGAAGTCAAATCCATTGGATTTAGAAGACTTGGTTTTGTAAAGCTATAGTCACTAGGAGATGCCATGTTAAGGGTTGGTGTGACCAGGTACCATCCCTTGGATCTTGTTTATTTCTTAGACTACCAACTAGTCCTTTAGGTAAAGCACATTCTAGCAAACCAAAAAAAATATTTTGAAATATTCATGTATTTAACTGCACTATCATTCACTCAGTTTCACATCATTAAAGGAAATATATATATATATATATATATATATATATATATATATATATATATATATATATATATATATAATTACGATTATGAGATTTTACTACATTAATATTGGATATTTTTCTAACATGAAAGCAAAAAATCATATATATATAAATGTAATTATGAAATTTTAAATGAAATAGAAAAATATCTATGAAATTTTTTCTCGTAAAAACATAATAAAAGAACATAAATTTAATTAATAAAAATATATTAAGTTTAAAGATATAAAAAAAAAACACATAGATTAAAAATTTGTTAATTAGGTATCATTATTATAAAAGAATATAATAATAAGAACCATTCCCACTATATTTAAGTTTAAAATAAACAAATAACTACAACCATTCTTCAAGGTGTAATTAAAAAAAAATGTTAAATAATATATACTAAATTAGTATATTATTATAATAAATAATATTATTTTGTTATATTTACAAAGGATTATTCTTAAAAATACATGTTAAATAATATATACTAAACTAGAAACTAGTATATTATTATAATAAATAATATTGTTTTGTTATATTTACATAGGGTTATTTATAGCTAGACATTAAACAAGATAAAATGAGTTAAGACAAATAACCATAAAAATAGGTCAATAATATTAAAAAAATTAAGTGAGAAAAAAAAACTACAACATGGCAATGTAAAGGTTGTTTTTAAAATAAATAACTACAAGTTAAAAGCGAAACTTAAAAACTTGTACTTTAAAAAAAATATGTTAAATAATATATACTAAACTAATATATTATTATAATAAATAATATTATTTTGTTATATTTACAAAGTGTTATTCTTAAAAATACATGTTAAATAATATACACTAAACTAGTATATTATTATAATAAATAATATTATTTTGTTATTTTTACATAGAGTTATTTATAGCTAAACATTAAATAAGATAAAATGAGTTAAGACAAATAACTATAAAAGTAAGTCAATAATATTAAAAAATTAAGTGAGAAAAAAAAACTACAACATGAGAATGTAAAGGTTGTTTTTAAAATAAATAACTACAAGTTAAAAGAGAAACTTAAAAACTTGTACTTTAAAAAAAAAATATGTTAAATAATGTATACTAAACTAGTATATTATTATAATAAATAATATTATTTTATTATATTTACAAAGGGTTATTCTTAAAAATACATGTTAAATAATATATACTAAACTAATATATTATTATAATAAATAATATTATTTTGTTATATTTACATAGAGTTATTCATAGCTAGACATTAAATAAGATAAAATGAGTTAAGATGAACAACCATAAAAGTAGGTCAATAGTATTAAAAAATTAAAAAATTAAGTGAGAAAAAAAAAAGTACAACATGAAAATGTAAAGGTTGTCTTTAAAATAAATATCTATAAGTTAAAAGTTTAAGTAACTAGAAACTTAAAAACTTAAAAATGTATGATAGTGTTTTATGTTGATCATGCAAAAATTAAACAGTTAATAACTTAAAAATGTATGATAGTGTTTTATGTTGATCATGCAAAAATTAAACAGTTAATAGTAAATGATCCATAATAATTTTCAATCTATAATTCAACTAATTATATACTATTTATTATATTTATGTTTTTTCTTTTATGATATTAAGGATACACTCTTCATGACTTTTACTTAAAAGATGTCTTTAACCTTTTTCTTAAGAGATGTCTTCAATCTTTTTCTTATCTTTAAGGATTTTTTAAAGACAATTTTTTGAATAAATATATCAACTCAGTGAATTTGTTTAAAACCCCATAAAATGAAGTGAACTACAAAATTCATTGCCAATACATAATGGAATATAAAAGATTAAAGACTATAAACATAAGTGGAAAAAAAATTTCATATGATATCTTGTTCTTTTTATAGTATTGGGGGATCCATTTATCATTAAATTGTGTATTTGAGAATATTTTATGTAGGTGTTATAATGATCAAGTTGTTTATGAGAATTACTTTAGAATTAATTATTCTCACTTAATATTTATGATATTTCGTTGGCCACTCCCTAATGACAATATCAAAAAAATTTCAATGGAATCACTTGCAAATTTTAAAACCTCTCATTATAAATAAGTTTGTATGTATTTATGATAAGTAAATTCTCTATCTTCTAGTAAAAAAATTATTCATCTTAATTCATCATTACCATTCTTTCCTATTTTCAAACATTAATATGTGCATCACAAAGTGAATAAATACAATGAAAATTTCTAAATTCAATTAATACTATAATACATATTATAAATTTCATGAAATAATGTAAGATAAACCATACCTTGGATAGTATACATAAATTATGACTAAAACTCTTGGAAATCGATGTCATGAACATATAATGAACACATATGGTATTCATCTATATATAGTTTCTCTTTTAATATTAAATACTTTAGAAATGCTTTACCCTTTTACTTATCTTTTTTAAGACACAAAGTAAAATATAATAAGTAATAATTTTAAAAGAAATTCTTCATAAAATAAATACATATATCTCAATATTATATAACAATAATAAGGTATGTAATTACAACTTATGTGGGGTGCTTTTCTTTTTCATTGAAAGATTTTTCTTGAACTATTATTCTATAATGTTCCTCATTCCTTTCCTTGCATCACGCATCATCGTGAGATCCCTTTCCATTGAAATCCATATGATCATAAATCTATTACATATGACCATAAATATATTATAATGATATGCTAGTAAGGTAAGTACATAACATCCATTAAATAAAATATATGCACAATATAGCAGGATAATTGACATAACATCCCATAGAATATGATAATTAGAGGGCAATCCATATGATCATAAATCTATTACATATGACCATAAATATATTATAATGATATGCTAGTAAGGTAAGTACATAACATCCATTAAATAAAATATATGCACAATATAGCAGGATAATTGACATAACATCCCATAGAATATGATAATTATAGGGRTAGTTTTTTGAAACTAAGGTGATACTTATGGAACAAATTTTCTTAATTATTTTAATCAATAAAAACTATCTATCACATCATGATCAAACATCGATATTGTAACTTTGTCTCATCCCAATGTATCTACTTGGATGTGTAAAGTGTCATAGGGGATGCAATGTTGTGGACAAGAAGGTTTTACTCGAAATTTTTCATTAATTTATTTCAATATAAAGTAATTGACATGTTTATCGCTATTGGCCTAAGTGAAACCTAAATTAGTGAATTATGATTTATTTTAAGCAAAGAAAAATAATAATTTAATAGTAATAATACCAATAGTATTTGAGGGTGATTTTTTTCTTCATCCACTACCCATTCTTTACTTGTTATTTTACAACATTCCTCATATCTTTCCTTACATTGGGAATCATCGTTCGATCACTCTCCATTCAAATCAATTAGATCTATTACAATAACATACTACTAAGGTAAGTACATAACATCTATGGAATAAAGTATATGTACAATTTGACATGATTATTGAAAATACACATGCATAACATCAATAGATGCAAAGGTCATAGGATACAATAATTAGAGGGATAGTTCTACACAACTAATAGGATACTTGTGGAAGAAAGTCTCTTAATTATTATATTAATAAAAACTATTTATCAAAACATGTTTAACAACAATATCCTAACTTGCTCACATAATCTAATAGGACGTATATACTTGAATGTGTAAAGAGTTGTAAGGGGGATGAAATGCACTAGAAAAAGGGGTTTTAGGGGATACTTTTCACTAATTTATTTCCCTATAAAGTAATGAACTTGTTTATTGATATCAATCTAAGTGAGACCTTAATTAGTGAATTATGATTTAATTTAAACGAAGGATATAATAATTTAATAGTAACAATAACAATAATTTATGAATAATAATAAGTAATATTATTGTTATTTGGGTTATCTTACTTTTGAAGAGGAAGAGAAAGAGAATAAGAAGAATAAATAAAATATAAAAAAGGAAAAGAAGAAAAATGAGAGGGAGACAAAAAGAGAATGAAGAAGAAAATGTAGAAAAGAGAGGGGGGAGGGGAAGAAAATAAAAAGAAAGAAGGAGAGGGTGAGAGGGAAAGAAAAAGGAGAAAAACAAAAGGAATAAAAGGAGGTGGGGGGAGGGGAATAGAATGGTGGGAGAAAATAAAAGAGAAATAAAGAGAGGGATAAGATAAAGAGGAAAAGGAAGGGGTGATAATGGATATGAAGAGGGAGAGGGGAAGGGGGGAATTTTGATAGGATTTCCACCTACACTAAATGTAGGTATCCAATGAGTGGGTTAGGATTATCGATAAATAGAAAAATAGAAAAATATATTACATTACATAGGGTTGATTTTATAATTGAAATGTAAAGAGAATGAACAAGATAAATACCTCTTAACCATTTTTTGTCCTTAACCTTGTAAGAAAATTAGTTTATTCTATTCAACCTACACACAATAAAACAACATAAACTTTCTCACTCCCAACTTGGAAATTCAAATAACCAACAAAAATTGTAAAAAATAACATCATAATTAATCTTCAAGAAAATCAATCTCTTACAAATTTCATCATTCACAGATAATAATATTTGACAAATGCACAAGAATAAGGGGTGGTGTGGGGGGCGGGGGGGGATGAAGATAAGATAGATCTATATGTTTGATTTTAAAATATGACAAAAAGTATACATAAACCTTGTTGCAACACTTCCTTCATGAAATCTTGGGTCCTCCCATCATCAACCACATGTACTCAAATTTCAATCATCATTAATGTAGTTTTACTTTGGTAGAGTACCCAAGGAGTGGCTAAATAAACTCTACATAAAACTCAATAACGACTTGGAGAACCAATATTTATCTCTAGTCAAGTAGAGAGAAACTAGGGTAGAAGACAATTAGACAAAGACTTGAAAATTCTCTAGCATAAGGGTGTGTTGTCCTTTTCTCCATCCATTGACCCCATATTTCTATGAGTAGGGAGTTGTAACAATTTTTTACATGTGAAATCAAGGAATATTGATGTTGATCCGGATTATTTTCGGCATGAAATGAGAACGGAGATATAATAAATAAATGCACAGAGATATCGCAGGTATTCAATAATATAACAGAAATATATCAGAGATGCAACCATAAACACAGAGATACAGTAATACACGATTTCTATTAATGAAAGAAATGTACAGAGACTGTAAAAATACAGAGTGGAAGACTCGCTAGAATGGTGACATCTTATCTCTGAAAAGAGATGTGACGGCTACTCGCATTCGCAAGAAGATGATTACAATGAGGCTCTGAAGGCCTTTTTAAAATAAGAAGGAATGCCAAAAACCCTAGCCATCCAAAAACCTAACCCTAGGAGATGAAGCGCCAAAAGTCATGTGGGCCCCATTTGGGTAAGTGAGTACATCAACTTCCCAGGGTCGTAACTTTTGTATATGATCTTCGTTTTAAGCGTGTGATAGCTCGTTGGAAAGGTATCGTCGAGGAGATTAATTTTGGGGGCTTAATCATGCCTTAGGATATCATTGAGAACCTAGATCTCAAAAAACTTTTATTTGGGCCCTCAAAATGGCCCCAGAAGTTAAAACCTGCTAAAAATAGTAAATTGCCAAAATTGCCAAAAAATTGTTTTGAGCTAGTTGGAAAAGGTGGGTGGCCATGGATATCCACCTGGATCAATCCTCCCTCCTTAGGAAGCAATGGTTTCCATTGCGTTGAGTTCCCGGAAAAACATTTGTTGGATCTGCATCTTGTTGAGCTGCTTGTATTGCTGGAGATGTCGCATTGCTTAGTTTGTGGAAGTTTGTCATGAACCTGTTGAAGCTGAGGCTATTAAATAAGTCAAGATACAGGAGAGGAAGGTGTGCAGAAGGAATATTTGTTCTTTTCTGCAATCTTATCGACCTGCTTCTGTTGGATAGAAGGCGCAGGGGGCGAGGCTGTAGTGGTTGCAGTGTCCTTTTGTTCCCCTTTTGAACAGATTGTGAAGAAGCTAAATTTTGTAGTATGAGATACTACCTTGTGACACTTTTTAGGTGGAACAATAGTTGGAACTACCTCTAGTATTCTGTAGAGATGACCCCCCAAAGTAACAATGACACTACGGGGTCAAGACTCATAAACAGTATGGCGTCTCCACATATATGGTTGGACCAAGAGAACATCACAGACATCCAGTTGGGAAACATCACATAATACCTCATCCTTGAAGGGTTGGATTCCATATGACAATTGACACTGTTGGCTGACACGAAGATCTCGTCCTTGCTGAAGCCACCCGATGTTGCATGGATGTGAGTGTGGTGTTGTCGACAATCCCAACTATTTTATGACCTCTATTGAGATGAGGTTTTTCTGGCTTCCGCTATCAACAATAAAATGCAGCGGGGTCACCTTCACCCACATCTGTGAATGAAAAAGTCACTCCGCCTCTTTAGGACCTGTTGGTTCTTCTGTTTGAATTGTTGCGGTTGCGACAATAGCAGTGGGGTCTGCGTCAATGATCTGTCCCTTACCAGTATTTTCAGAATTAGATTCTGAATCAAGGTCTGTCTCCTTGTCTTTGATCTTGGATACCAATGACTATTTTGAACAACATTCATCGGTGTTGTGCCAGGGGCTTTTGTAGAAATCACACCATTTTTTGGTGTCCTTATTTGTCTTCCCGTGACCCTTCTTTTCCTGTGTCTTGGACTGGTTTTTAGGAGACTGTTTGTTAGGGTTGTCTTTCTCATACTTTGGTTGTTGCGGATTTGCAGACCCGAATTCCCATTTGTTCTGGTGCTTAAATTTCTACTCAATTTTAACAACATATCGATAAGCAACACCGAGTGATGAGATGTCTAGAAAATCCATTTCAGTCTGGATGTATCTGTGTAGAGCCCCACGGTATTTTAGAACCAAATGTCATTCGGAGTCTTCGATACCAATCTTGGTGTGAAAGGTATGGAAGGTATTGGTGAACTCTGGAACTGCTTGGCCCCTCTCTTGCTGTAGTGTGGTCCATCTCATGTATTGGTCCTCATAGTTGCCAATAGGATAATACTGTTCCTTTACTGCATCCACAAAAAAATCCCAAGTGGGATCGACCCCATATATTCTAGACTCCTCTGTGGAACTTTTCTCCCTGTAAGTTTCCCACCAATGTTTGACATGAGGGAGAGCTTTAAGGAGTGCGAAGGTGATCTTTTCTTTGTCGGAAAAGTTGTAAATAGATAAATAACCTTCTATCAGAGTTAACAATTTTTCTAGGGCTTCAGCATCTATCTGTCCTTCAAATATAGGAATATCAAAATTAACTTGTACCTTGAAAGGCGAGGTGCCTCCAAAGTGGTCTCTTGATGAATATGCACCTAATGCTATCAGCAGGCATTTAAGGATGTGGACAAAATTCTCCATCATTTCGTCCCTCTATCNTTCTTTGTCGGAAAAGTTGTAAATAGATAAATAACCTTCTATCAGAGTTAACAATTTTTCTAGGGCTTCAGCATCTATCTGTCCTTCAAATATAGGAATATCAAAATTAACTTGTACCTTGAAAGGCAAGGTGCCTCCAAAGTGGTCTCTTGATGAATATGCACCTAATGCTATCAGCAGGCATTTAAGGATGTGGACAAAATTCTCCATCATTTCGTCCCTCTATCGCATGAGAGCTTGCTCAATCAACAGATTGATAGGATCGTCCACTCCGTCATTTTTCTTTTCTTCTACCATTGAGGGTTTCTTGGGTGTGCGAGAGAGATTGTCTTCAAGAGAGACAAGCTCGAGACCCAACTTTCTATACTCGGACCTCGTTGGGGACATGTACTGAAAAATGATCAAGAGCAGCCTGCTCTAATACCACTAATCCAGATTATTTTCGGCATGAAATGAGATCGGAGATATAATAAAGAAATGCACAGAGATATCGCAGATATTCAATAATATAACAGAAATATATCAGAGATGAAACCATAAAAATAGAGATACAGTAATACACGATTTCTATTAATGAAACAAATGTACAGACACTGTAAAAATACAAAGTGAAAGACTCACTAGAATCGTGGCAGCTTATCTCTGAGAAGAGATGTGATAGCTACTCGCATTCGAAGAAAATGATCACAATGACGCTCTGAAGGCATTTTTACAATAAGTAGGAATACCAAAAACCCTAGACATCCAAAAACCTAACCCTAGGAGATGAAGCGTCAAAATTCATGTGGGCCCCGTTTGGGCAAGTGAGTCCATCAACTTCCCGGTGTCGTAACTTTTTCATACGATCTCCGTTTTAGGCGTGTGATAGCTCATTGGAAAGGTATCATAAATGAGATTCATTTTTCGGGCTCAATCATGCCTTTGGCTATCATTGAGAATCTCTATATCGAAAAACCTTCATTTGGGCCCTCAAAATGGC
This sequence comes from Picea mariana, assembly GCA_032191745.1. Classification (NCBI taxonomy): domain Eukaryota; kingdom Viridiplantae; phylum Streptophyta; class Pinopsida; order Pinales; family Pinaceae; genus Picea; species Picea mariana. The sequence goes on from JASDQU010241195.1 coordinate 41,881, forward strand.
CCTAGAAATTAAAACCTGCTAAAAATAGTAAATTGTCAAAATTGCTAGAAAACTGTTTTGAGCCAGTTGGAAAAGGTCGGTGGCCACCGATATCCACCTGGATCAATCCTCCCTCCTTAGGAAGCAATGGTCTCCATTGCTTTGAGTTCCTGGGGGAGAGGGAAAAGCATTTGTTGGATCTGCATCTTAGTGAGCTGCTTGTATTGCTGGAGACGTCGCGTTGCTTAGTTTATGGAAATTTGTCATGAACCTGTTGAATCTGAGGCTATTCAACTAGTCAAGCTACATGAGAGGAAGGTGTGTAGAAGGAATCTTTCTGCTTTGTTGCAACCTTGTCGACCTGATTCTATTGGATAGAAGGTGCAGGGGGTGAGGTTGTAGTGGTTGCAGTGTCCTTTTGTTCCCCTTTTGAACAGATTGTGAAGAAGCTGAATTTTGCAATATGAGAGACTACTTTGCGACACTTTTTAGGTGGAACAATAGTTGGAACTACCTCTAGTATTCTGTAGAGATGACCCCCCAAAGTAACAATGACACTACGGGGTCGAGACTCATAAACTGCATGGCGTCTCCACATATATGGTTGGCCAAAGAGAACATCACAGACATCCAGTGGGGCAACATCACATAATACCTCATCCTTGAAGGGTTGGATGTCGTAAGAAAATCGACATTGTTGGTTGACACGGAGATCTCGTCCTTGTCGAAGCCACCCGATGTTGTATGGCTACGGGTGTGGTGTTGTCGACAATCCCAACTGTTTACGACCTCTGCTGAGATGAGGTTTTTCTAGCCTCCGCTATCAACAATAAAATGCAGCGGGGTCCCCTTCACCCACATCTGTGAACGAAAAAGTCGCTCCCCCTCTTTTAGATCTGCTAGTTCTTCCGGTTGAATTGTTGCGTTCGCGATAATAGCAATGGGGTCTGTGTCAATGATCTGTCATTTACCCGTATTTTCAGAATCAGATTCTGAATCAGGGTTCGGCTCCTTATCTTTGATCTCAGCCACCAATGACTATTTTGAGCGACATTCATTGGTGTTGTGCCAGAGGCTTTTGTGGAAATCAGACCATTTTTCGATGTCCTTTTTTGTCTTCCCGTGACCCTTCTTTTCCTGTGTCTTGGACTGGTTTTTGAGAGACTATTTTTTAGGGTCATCTTTGTCATACTTTGGTTGTTGCGGATTTGCAGATCCAAATTCCCATTTGTTCTTGTGCTTAAATTTCTACTCAATTTTAACATCATATCGATAAGCCGCATGGAGTGATGAGATGTCCATAAAATCCATTTCAGTCTAGATGTATCTGTGTAGAGCCCCATGGTATTTCAAAAAAAAATGTTGCTCGGAGTCTTTGATACCCAGCTTGGTGCACAAGGTATGGAAGGTATTGGTGAACTCTAGAACTTCTTGGCCCCTCTCTTTCCACAGTGTGGTCCATCTCATGTATTGGTCATCATAGTTGCCAACAGGGTAATACTGTTCCTTTACCACATCCACAAAACAATCCCAAGTGGGATAGACCCCATATATTCTAGAATCCTCTGTGGAACTTTGCTCCCAGTAAGTTTCCCACCAATGTTTGACATGAGGGAGAGCTTTAAGGAGTGGAAGGTGATCTTTTCTTTGTCGGAAAAGTTGTGAATAGAGAAATAACCTTCTAGTAGAGTTAACCATTTTTCTAGGGCTTAACATTTATTTGTCCTTCAAATAAAGGAATATCAAAATTAACTTGTACCTTGAAAGGTGAGATGCCTCCAAAGTGGCCACTTGATGAGTATGCACCTGATGCTATCAGCAGACGTTTAAGGATGTGGGAAAAATTCTCCATCATTTCGTCCCTCTGTCGCATGAGAGCTTGCTCAAGCAACAAATTGATAGGATCGCAAGCTTTGTCTTTTTTCTTTTCTTCTGCCATTAAGGGTTTCTTGGGTGTGCGAGAGCGATTGTCTTCAAGAGGGACAAGCTCGAGACCCAACTTTCTATGCTTGAGACCAAACTTGCTATACTCAAACCTCGTCGGGGACGTGAACTGAAAAACAATCAAGAGAAGCCTGCTCTAATTCCACTGATCCGGTTTATTTTCGGCACAAAATCAGATCAGAGATATAATAAAGAAATTCATAGAGATATCACAGATATTCAATAATATAACAGAAATATATCAAATATGAAACCATAAACACATAGATACAGTAATACATGATTTCTATTAATGAAAGAAATGTACAGAGACTGTAAAAATACAGAGTGAAAGACTCGCTAGAATGGTGGCAGCTTATCTCTAAGAAGAGATATGACAGCTACTCGCATTCGCAAGAAGATGATTACAATGAGGCTCTGAAGGCCTTTTTACAATAAGAAGGAATGCCAAAAACCCTAGACATCCAAAAACCTAACCCTAGGAGATGAAGCGCCAAAAGTCCTGTGGGCCCCGTTTGGGTAAGTGAGTACATCAACTTCCCGGGGTCGTAACGTTTGCATACGATCTCCATTTTACACGTGTGATATCTCGTTGGAAAGGTATCATCGAGAAGATTCATTTTTGGGACTCAATCATGCCCTAAACTATCATTGAGAACATCGATCTCTAAAAACCTTCATTTGGGCCCTCAAAATGGCCCCGGAAGTTAAAAGTTGCTAAAAATAGTAAATTGCCAGAAAACTTTTTTCAGCCAGTTGGAAAAGGTGGGTGGCCACCGATATCCACCTGGATCAATCCTCCCTCCTTAGGAAGCAATGGTCTCCATTGCATTGAGTTCTAGGGGGAAAGGGAAAAGCATTTGTTGCATCTGCATCTTGGTGAGTTGCTTGTATTGTTGGAGACGTCACGCTGCTTAGTTTGTGGAAGTTTGTCATGAACCTGTTGAAGATGAGGTTGTTCAACAAGTCAAGCTACATGAGAGGAAGGTGTGCAGATGGAATCTTTGTGCTTTTTTGCAACCTTGTCGACCTGCTTCTGTTGGATAGAAGGTGCAGGGGGCGAGGATGTAGTGGTTGCAGTGTCCTTTTGTTCCCCTTTTGAATAGATTGAGAAGAAGCTGAATTTTGCAGTATGAGATACTACCTTGCGACACTTTTTAGGTAGAACAATAGTTGGAACTACCTCTGGTATTCTGTAGAGATCACCCCCCAAAGTAACAATGACACTACGGGGTCGAGACTCATAAGCAGCATGGAGTCTCCACATATATGGTTGGCCCAAGAGAACATCACAGACATCCAGTGGGGCAACATCACATAATACCTCATCCTTGAAGGGTTGGATGTCATATGACAATCGACACTATTGGCTGACATGGAGATCTCATTCTTATCGAAGCCACCCGATGTTGTATGGCTGGGGGTGTGGTGTTGTCAACAATCCCAATTGTTTTATGACCTCTTCTGAGATGAGGTTTTTTTGGCTTCTGCTATCAACAATAAAATGCAGCAGGGTCCCCTTCACCCACAACTGTGAATGAAAAAGTCTCTCCCCCTCTTCAGGATTTGTTGGTTCTTCTGGTTGAATTGTTGCGGTCGCGATAATAGTAGTGGGGTCTGCGTCAATGATCTGTCCTTTACCAGTATTTTTAGAATCATATTCTGAATCAGGGTTCGGCTCCTTGTCTTTGATCTCGGCCACCAATGACTGTTTTGAGCGACATTCATCGGTGTTGTGCCAGGGGCGTTTGTGGAAATCACACCATTTTTCGGTGTCCTTCTTTGTCTTCCTGTGACCCTTCTTTTCCTGTGTCTTGGACTAGTTTTCGGGAGACTGTTTGTTAGGGCCATCTTTGTCATACTTTGGTTGTTGCGGATTTGCAAACCTGAATTCCCGTTTGTTTTGGTGCTTAAATTTTTGCTAAATTTTAATATCATATCGATAAGTAGCACCAAGTGATGAGATGTCCGAAAAATCCATTTTAGTCTGGATGTATCTGTGTAGAGCCCCACGGTATTTCAGAACCAAATGTCGCTCGGAGTCTTTGATACCCATATTGGTGCGCAAGGTATGGAAGGTATTGCTGAACTCCGTAACTACTTGGCCCCTCTCTTGCCGCAATGTGGTCCATCTCATGTACTGGTCCTCATAGTTGCCAACAGGGTAATACTGTTCCTTTACCGCATCCATAAAAAAATCCCAAGTGGGATCGGCCCCATATATTCTAGAATCCTCTATGGAACTTTGCTCCCAGTAATTTTCCCACCAATGTTTGACATGAGGGAGAGCTTTAAGGAGTGCGAAGGTGATCTTTTCTTTGTCGAAAAAGTTTTGAACAGAGAAATAACCTTCTAGTAGAGTTAACCATTTTTCTAGGGCTTCTACATCTATCTGTCCTTCAAATACAAGAATTTCAAAATTAACTTGTACCTTGAAAGTAGAGGTGCCTCCAAAGTGGTCGCTTGATGAAGATGCACCTTATGCTATCGACAGGCATTTAAGGATGTGGGCAAAATTCTCCATTATTTCGTCCCACTGTCGCGTGAGAGCTTGCTTAAGCAATAGATTGATAGGATCGTCTGCTCCGTCGTTTTTCTTTTCTTCCACCATTGAGGGTTTCTTGGGTGTGCAAGAGTGATTGTCTTCAAGAGAGGCAAGCTTGAGACCCAAGTTGATATACTTGGACCTCGTCGGGGACATGCACTGAAAAACGTTCAAGAGCAACCTGCTCTGATGCCACTAATCTGAATTATTTTCGGCACGAAATGAGATCGGAGATATAATAAATAAATACACATAGATATTGCAGATATTCAATAATATAATAGAAATATATCAGATATGCAACCATAAACACAGAGATACAGTAATACATGATTTCTATTAATGAAAGAAATGTACAGAGACTGTAAAAATACAAAGTGAAAGACTCGCTAGAATGGTGGCAACTTATCTCTGAGAAGAGATGTGATGGTTACTGGCACTTGCAAGAAGATGATTACAATGAGGTGTTGAAGGCATTTTTACAATAAGTAGGAATGCCAAAAACCCTAGACATCCAAAAACCTAACCCTGGGAGATGAAGCGCCAAAAGTCATGTGGGCCCCATTTGAGTAAGTGAGTACATCAAGTTCCTGAGGTCGTAACTTTTGCATACGAACTTCATTTTAGGCGTGTGATAGCTCGTTGGAAAGGTATCATTGAGGAGATTCATTTTAGGGGCTCAATCATGTCTTTGGCTATTATTGAGAACCTATATCTCGAAAAACCTTCATTTGGGACCTCAAAATGGCACCAAAAGTTAAAACCTGCTAAAAATAGTAAATTGCCAAAATTACCAAAAAATTGTTTTGAGCCAGTTGGAAAAGGTGGGTCGCCATCGATATCCACCTAGATCAATCCTCCCTCCTTAGCAAGAAATGGTCTCCATTGCATTGAGTTCTAGGGGGAGAGGGAAAAGCATTTGTTGGATCTGCATCTTGGTGAGTTGCTTGTATTGTTGGAGATGTCGCGCTGCTTAGTTTGTGGAAGTTTGTCATGAACTTGTTGAGGCTAAGGTTGTTCAAAAAGTCAAGCTATATGAGAGGAAGGTGTGTAGAAGGAATGTTTATGATTTGCTGCAACCTTGTCGATCTGCTTCTGTTGGATAGAAGGTGCAGGGGGCGAAGCTGTAATGGTTGCAATGTCCTTTTGTTCCCCTTTTGAACAGATTGTGAAGAAGCTAAATTTTCTAGTATGAGATACTACTTTGCGACACTTTTTAGGTGGAACAATAGTTGGAACTACCTATGGTATTCTGTAGATATGACCCCCCAAAGTAACAATGACACTACGGGGTCGAGACTCATAAACAACATGGAGTCTCCACATATATGGTTGGCCCAAGAGAACATCACAGATATCCAGTGGGGAAACATCACATAATACCTCATCCTTGAAGGGTTGGATGTCGTATGACAATCGGCACTGTTGTCTGACACGGAGATCTCGTCCTTGTCAAAGCCACCCGATGTTGTATGGTTGCGGGTGTAGTGTTGTCGACAATCCCAACTGTTTTACGACCTCTGCTGAGATGAGGTTTTTTTGGCTTCCGCTATCAACAATAAAATGCAGCAGGGTCCCCTTCACCCACATCTGTGAATGAAAAAGTCACTCCCCCTCTTCTGGATCTGTTGGTTCTTCTGGTTGAATTACTACGTTCGCGACAATAGCAATGGGGTCTGCATCAATGATCTATCCTTTACCCATATTTTCAGAATCAGATTCTGAATCAGGGTTCGGCTCCTTGTCTTTGATCTCATCCACCAATGACTATTTTGAGCGACATTCATCGGTGTTGTGCCAGGGGATTTTTTGGAAATCACACCATTTTCTGGTGTCCTTCTTTGTCTTCCCGTGACCCTTACTCTCCTGTGTCTTGGACTGGTTTTAGGGAGACTGTTTGTTAGGGCCATCTTTGTCATACTTTGGTTGTTCCGTATTTGTAGACCCAAATTCCCGTTTGTTCTGGTGCTTAAATTTCTCCTCAATTTTAACATCATATCGATAAGCAACACCGAGTGATGAGATATCCAAAAAATCCATTTCAGTTTGGATGTATCTGTGTAGAGCCCCACAGTATTTCAGAACCAAATGTCACTTGGAGTCTTTGATACCCAGCTTGGTGCGCAAGGTATGGAAGGTATTGGTGAACTCTGGAATTTCTTGGCCCCTCTCCTGCCACAGTGTGGTCCATCTCATGTACTGGTCCTCATAGTTGCCAACAAGGTAATACTGTTCATTTACCGCATCCACAAAACAATCCCAAGTGGGATCAACCCCATGTATTCCAGACTCCTCTGTGGAACTTTTCTCCTAGTAATTTTCCCACCAATGTTTGACATGAGGGAGAGATTTAAGGAGTGCGAATTTGATCTTTTCTTTGTCGAAAAAGTTGTGAAAAGAGAAATAACCTTCTAGCAGAGTTAACCATTTTTCTAGGGCTTCTACATTTATCTGTTCTTCAAATAAAGGAATATCAAAATTAACTTTTATCCTGAAAGGCGAGGTGCCTCCAAAGTGGTTGCTTGATGAATATTCATCTGATGCTATCGGTAGGCATTTAAGGATGTGGGCAAAATTCTCCATCATTCTGTCCCTCTATCGCGTGAGAGTTTGCTCAAGCAACAGATTGATAGGATCGCCTGCTCCATCGTTTTTCTTTTCTTCCGCCATTGAGGGTTTCTTGGGTGTGCGAGAGCGATTGTATTCAAGAGAGACAAGCTTGAGACCCAACTTTCTATACTCGTACCTCATCGGGGACATGCACTAAAAACGATAAAGAGCAGCCTGCTCTGATTCCATTGATCCAGATTATTTTCGGCACGAAATGAGATCGGAGATATAATAAAGAAATGCACAGAGATATCACAGATATTCAATAGTATAAAAGAAATATATCAGATATGCAACCATAAACACAAAGATACATTAATACACGATTTCTATTAATGAAATAAATGTACAGAGACTGTAAAAATATAGAGTGAAAGACTCGCTAGAATGGCGGCAGCTTATCTCTAAGAAGAGATGTGACGGCTACTCGCATTCGCAAGAAGATGATTACAATGAGGCTCTGAAGGCATTTTTACAATAAGCAATAATTTCAAAAACCCTAGACATCAAAAACCTAACCCTAGGAGATGAAGCACCAAAAGCCATGTGGGCCCCGTTTGGGTAAGTGAGTACATCAACTTCCCGGGGTCGTAACTTTTGCATACGATCTCCGTTTTAGGTGTGTGATAACTCGTTGGAAAGGTATAATCGAGGAGATTCATTTTTTGGGCTCAATAAGACACTTGGATATAATTTAGAACCTCGATCTCGAAAAACCTTCATTTGGGCCCTCAAAATGGCCCCGAAAATTCAAACCTGCTAAAAATAGTAAATTGCCAAAATTGCCAGAAAACTATTTTGAGCCAGTTGGAAAAGGTGGGTGGCCACCGATATCCACCTGGATCAATACTCCCTCCTTAGGAAGCAATGGTCTCCATTGCGTTGAGTTCCCGGGGGAGAGGGAAAATCATTTGTTGGATCTTCATCTTGGTGAGTTGTTTGTATTGTTGGAGACATCATGTTGCTTAGTTTATGGAAGTTTGTCATTAACATTTTGAAGTTGAGGTTGTTCAAAAAGTCAAGATACATGAGAGGAAGGTGTGAAAAAGGAATCGTTTTGCTTTGCTGCAACCTCTTCGACCTGCTTCTATTGGATAGAAGGTGCAGGGGGTGAGGTTGTAGTGGTTGCAGTGTCCTTTTGTTCCCCTTTTGAACAGATTGTAAAGAAGCTGAATTTTGCGGTATGAGATACTACCTTGCGACACTTTTTAGGTGGAACAATAGTTGGAACTACCTCTGGTATTATGTAGAGATGACCCCCCAAAGTAACAATGACACTACGGGATCGAGACTCGTAAACAGCATGGCGTCTCCACATATATGGTTGGCCCAAGAGAACATCACAGATATCCAGTGGGGCAACATCACATAATACCTCATCCTTGAAGGGTTGGATGTCGTATGACAATCGACACTATTGGCTGACACTGAGATCTCGTTCTTTCCGAAGCCACCCGATGTTGTATGGCTGCAGGTGTGGTGTTGTCGACAATCCCAACCATTTTACGACCTCTCCTGAAATGAGGTTTTTCTAGCTTCCGCTATCAACAATAAAATGCAGCGGGGTCCCCTTCACCCACAATTGTGAATGAAAAAGTCGCTCCCCCTCTTCAGGATTTGTTTTTTCTTCTGGTTGATTTGTTGCGATCGCAATAATAGCAGTGGGGTCTGTGTCAATGATCTGTCCTTTACCACTATTTTTAGAATCATATTCTGAATCAGGGTTCGGCTCCTTGTATTTGATCTCGGCCACCAATGACTGTTTTGAGTGACATTCATCAGTGTTGTGCCAGGGGTTTTTGTGGAAATCACATCGTTTTCCGGTGTCCTTCTTTGTCTCCCCCTGACCCTTCTTTTCCTGTGTCTTGGATTGGTTTTCGAGAGGCTGTTTGTTAGGACCATCTTTGTCATACTTTGGTTGTTGCGGATTTGCAGACCCGAATTCCCGTTTGTTCTTGTGCCTAAATTTCTGCTCAATTTTAACAACATATCGATAAGCAACACCGAGTGATGAGATGTCCAGAAAATCCATTTCAGTCTAGATGTATCTGTGTAGAGCCCCACGGTATTTCAGAACCAAATGTCGCTCAGATTATTTGATACCCAGATTGGTGCGCAAGGTATGAAAGGTATTGGTGAAACCCAGAACTTATTGGCCCCTCTCTTTCCATAGTGTGGTCTATCTCATTTACTGGTCCTCATAGTTTCCAACAGGGTAATACTTTTCCTTTACCGCATCCACAAAAAAATCCCAAGTGGGATCGACCCCATATATTCCAGACTCCTCTGTGGAACTTTGCTCCCAATAAGTTTCCCACCAATGTTTGACATGAGGGATAGCTTTAAGGAGTGAGAAGGTGTTCTTTTGTTTGTCGGAAAAGTTGTGAACAATGAAATAACCTTCTAGCAAAGTTAACCATTTTTCTAGGGCTTCTGCATCTATCTGTCATTCAAATAAAAGAATTTCAAAATTAACTTGTACCTTGAAAGTCGAGGTGCCTCCAAAGTGGCCATTTGATGAAGATGTGCCTGATGCTATCAGTAGGCGTTTAAGGATGTGGGAAAAATTCTCCATCATTTCATCCCTCTGTCGCGTGAGAGCTTGCTCAAGAAACAGATTGATAGGATCGTCCGCTCCGTCATTTTTCTTTTCTTCCGCCATTGAGGGTTTCTTGGGTGTGCGAGAGAGATTGTCTTCAAGAGAAACAAGCTCGAGACCCAAATTTCTATACTTGGACCTCGTCTAGGACATGCACTGAAAAACGATCAAGAGCAACCTGCTCTGATACCACTGATCTGGATTATTTTCGGCATGAAATGAGATCAGAGATATAATAAAGAAATGCACAGAGAAATCGCAGATATTCAATAATATAACAGAAATATATCAGAGATGCAACCATAAAAATAGAGATACAGTAATACATGATTTCTATTAATGAAACAAATGTACAGACACTGTAAAAATACAAAGTGAAAGACTCACTAGAATCGTGGCAGCTTATCTCTGAGAAGAGATGTGACAACGACTCGCATTCGCTAGAAGATGATTACAATGAGGCTCTGAAGGCATTTTTACAATAAGCAGGAATGTCAAAATCCCTAGACATCCAAAAACCTAACCCTAGGAGATGAAGTGCCAAAAGTCATGTGGGCCCCGTTTGGGTAAGTGAGTACATCAACTTCTCGGTGTCGTAACTTTTGCATACGATCTTCGTTTTAGGCGTGTGATAGCTCGTTGGAAAGGTATCATTGAGGAGATTAATTTTAGGGTCTTAATCATGCCTTTGTCTATCATTGAGAACCTCGATCTCAAAAAACCTTCATTTGGGCCCTCAAAATGGCCCCAGAAGTTAAAACCTGTTAAAAATAGTAAATTGCCAAAATTACCAGAAAACTGTTTTGGGCCTGTTGGAAAAGGTGGGTGGCCACTGATATCCATCTGGATCAATCCTCCCTCCTTAGGAAGCAATGGTATCCATTGCATTGAGTTCCCGAGGGAGAGGGAAAAGCATTTGTTGGATCTGCATCTTGGTGAATTGCTTGTATTGTTGGAGACATCGTGTTGCTTAGTTTGTGGAAGTTTGTCATGAACTTGTTGAAGCTGAGGCTATTCAACAGGTCGAGCTACATGAGAGGAAGGTGTGTAGAAGGAATATCTATGCTTTGTTGCAACCTTGTCGACCTACTTCTGTTGGATAGAAGGTGCAGGGGGCGAGGCTGTAGTGGTTGCAGTGTCCTTTTGTTCCTCTTTTGAACAGATTGTGAAGAAGCTAAATTTTGCAGTATGAGATACTACCTTGCGACACTTTTTAGGTGTAACAATAGTTGGAACTACCTCTAGTATTTTGTAGAGATGACCCCCCAAAGTAACAATGACACTACGGGGTCGAGACTCATCAACAGCATGGCATATCCACATATATGGTTGGCCCAAGAGAACATCACAGACATCCAGTAGGGAAACATCACACAATGCCTTATCCTTGAAGGGTTGGATGTCGTATGACAATCAACACTGTTGGCTGACACGGAGATCTCGTTCTTGCTGAAGCCACTCGATGTTGTATGGATGGGGGTGTGGTGCTGTCGACAATCCCAACTGTTTTATGACCTCTGCTGAGATGAGGTTTTTCTGGCTTCCACTATCAACAATAAAATGTAGCGGGGTCCCCTTTACCCACATCTGTGAATGAAATAGTCGCTCCCCCTCTTTAGGATCTATTGGTTCTTCTGGTTGAATTGTTGCAGTCNTGCTGAGATGAGGTTTTTCTGGCTTCCACTATCAACAATAAAATGTAGCGGGGTCCCCTTCACCCACATCTGTGAATGAAATAGTCGCTCCCCCTCTTTAGGATCTATTGGTTCTTCTGGTTGAATTGTTGCAGTCGCGACAATAGCAGTGGGGTCTACGTCAATGATCTATCCTTTACCATTATTTTCAGAATCAGATTCTGAATCAGGGTTCGGCTCCTTATCTTTGATCTCGGCCACCAATGATTGTTTTGAGCGACATTCATCGGTGTTGTGCTAGGGGATTTTGTGGAAATCACACCATTTTCTGGTGTCCTTCTTTTTCTTCCCATGACCCTTCTTTTCCTGTGTCTTGGACTGGTTTTTGGGAGACTGTTTGTTAGGGTCGTCTTTGTCATACTTTGGTTCTTGCGGATTTGCAGACCCAAATTCCCGTTTGTTCTTGTGCTTAAATTTCTGCTCAATTTTAATAGCATATCGATAAGGATCATTGAGTGATGAGATGTTCATAAAATCCATTTCAGTTTTGATGTATCTGTGTAGAGCCCCACGGTATTTTAGAACCAAATGTCGCTTGGATTCTTTGATACCCAGCTTGGTATGCAAGGTATGGCAGGTATTGCTGAACTCTGGAACTGCTTGTCCCCTCTCTTGTCACAGTGTGGTCCATCAAATGTACTGGTCCTCATAGTTGCCAACATAGTAATACTATTCCTCTAACGCATCCACAAAAAAAACCCAAGTGGGATCGACCCCATATATTCCAAACTCCTCTGTGGAACTTTGCTCCCAGTAAGTTTCCCACCAATGTTTGACATGAGGGAGAGCTTTAAGGAGTGCGAAGGTGATCTTTTCTTTGTCAAAAAAGTTGTGAACAGAGAAATAACCTTCTAGCAGAGTTAACCATTTTTCTAGGGCTTCTGCATCTATCTGTCCTTCAAATACAGAAATATCAAAATTAACTTGTACCTTGAAAGGCGAGGTGCCTCCAAAGTGGCTGCTTGATGAATATGTCCCTGATGCTATCGGGAGGCGTTTAAGGATGTGGGAAAAATTATCCATCATTTCGTCTGTCTTTCGTGTGAGAGCTTTCTCAAGCAATAGATTGATAGGATCGTCTTTTCCATCATTTTTCTTTTCTTCTTCCATTGATGGTTTCTTGGGTGTGCGAGAGTGATTGTCTTCAAGAGAGACAAGCTCGAGACCCAACTTGCTATACTCAAACCTCATCGGGGACATACACTAAAAAATGATCAAGAGCAGCCTGCTCTGATACCACTGATCTGGATTATTTTCGGCACAAAATGAGATCGGAGATATAATAAAGAAATGCACAGAGATATCGCAGATATTCAATAATATAACAAAAATATATCAGAGATGCAACCATAAACACAGAGATATAGTAATACATGATTTCTATTTATGAAAGAAATATACAGAGACTGTAAAAATACAAAGTGAAAGACTCGTTAGAATGGTGGCAGCTTATCTCTGAGAAGAGATGTGATGGCTACTCGCATTGGCAAGAAGATGATTACAATGAGGCTCTAAAGGCATTTTTACAATAAGTAGGAATGATAAAAACCCTAGACATCCAATAACCTAACCCTAGGAGATGAAGTGTTAAAAGTCATGTGGGCCTCGTTTGGGTAAGCGAGTACATCAACTTCTTGGGGTCGTAACTTTTGCATACGATCTTTGTTTTAGGCGTGTGATAGCTCGTTGGAAAGGTATCATCGATGATATTCATTTTGGGGGCTCAATAATGCCTTTTTCTATCATTGAGAATCTCGATATCAAAAAACCTTCATTTGGGCCCTCAAAATGGCCTCGGAAGTTAAAACCTACTAAAAATAGTAAATTGTCAAAATTGCCAGAAAATTGTTTTGAGACAATTGGAAAAGGTGGGTGGCCACCGATATCCACTTGGATCAGATGTATGGAATCCATTAAATATGCTCGAATCCCTTGCATTATGCATAAATTTTACCTTTTCAGGGCATTTTGAGGGTGCTTGCAAATTTATAACTAGCAACAAATGAGTTGGTCTCTAGTTTTACTAAGTCAATCTATGATCACAAGGTAAATAAATTTATAAAAATATGAATATGTTTTTTCAATATTAGAGTAGGGTATGTCAGTGTATTAATGAATCTAATTTGATCGAGGATTACTATATATAAGTATAATATATGCCCCATAATGTGTGATGTTAGAAGGGGAGCTAATGGCTGAAATATGTTATAAAGTCAAGATTAAATTGACAAGTGAGGTAAAGAGGACTCCAATAGACTAAGGATATAGAAGGTACCTAAAATAAAGGAAAAAACTATCAGACAAATCTCTTCCTCGAGGTGGGCATACCCATGTTCGAGGGGGAAACAAGCATGGACACTAAGTTAAGTACACTATGAATCCATGAAGTATATAGGGTGAAAAAACCTGACCATGAAAGTATACATAGTGGATCCATGTCAACATTATATAATTGCCACGATCATTTACAAAGTGGATCTACATCTCAATGTACATTAGGAGAACAACTAGAATTGTTAAAAATAGAAATTTTTACTCCAAAGTACCCATGAAGTAGTGGGACTATATAATAAAATCAGGTGGTAGAAACAAAAAGAGACACCACCACAACCCAAGGTATTCAATCCAAATCGATCATAAGTATGAATCTACACCATCTGAATAAATGATCTAAATTCAAACATGGGAGAAATTGTCTAATCATTGATCATTGGTGTATATCGTTGCTTGATATGAGATAACCCATTGATTATGATAATGGACACTAAGTTACTCAATACATTATAAGAAATGAAAATAGATATGATGATGTTGAAAATTTGCAAATTAAATTGATTAGGGGTCATTGATGTTAATCAATTATTGAGTAAAAGTGTGAGGGGACCTACCACTTATGACTAAAATCCCCAAGGTACTCTAAAAGTATCTGAATATACTTCCTAGAGTAATGAGCTAGAGTTGATAGGAAAATATCCATCAGAAAGAGGGCATTGAGGCATCCCCCATCAACTAGCACACAAGATGTGAAATATGGACATCTTTTTATTTCTTGGAAAGTAACTTTAGAGAAAATACTACTGAGTACAACTTGACACCAGGAATTATGACATGGAAAATAAGTATGCATGAAGCATGACTAACATGGGTTATAGGATTCTCTTAAGCATTATCACAACACAATGATGACTTGAGGTATCTCTTTGTCGAGGGAGTAAAGGGGATACAAGCAAAGAGCCAATCCTCCTTGCATAAGACTAGATAATGCATTTTATTTTGTTGACTTCCTCGTTAGATACTGTGTAGGGTATAGTTTCAGTATCTATTCCATATTTTTCCAAATTTTGTGGTATAGGATTTCCAAAAGAGGTTTAAGGGTTTGGAAGATTAGTTTAGGAATGTTGACATTATTGTGGATTTCCATACAAAGACCCTCCTTATGTCACCAATTATGAAGACACGGTTGGATTCCCAAATCTCAATAGTAGGGATTTATAATATGTTGGTTTGACCTTCCTGAATATTGTAAGTATTTTATTTCTACAGTTAATAAAAAATGACCAAGGATGCAGAGCAAGAGTGCCTAAAGGGGATATGATACCACAAGAGGAGAAAGGTGATGGGGTCTAAGGGGGTTGTATTCCTAAAAACATCTACCTTATGTTACCTTGAACCTTCACTCATTTCAAAATTTGATTTTGTAAAGTAAAAAAGGTTAAGAGAAGTGGAGGAAACAAATTCCTCAATCTAAACCATCATTTCCTAAAAACTAGCAAGTTATCTCCCCTACATTTTTGGAACTAGGAAAGAAGTTGAATTGGAATTATGTTGATATCCTGCATGCATGTGAAATTATAATTAAAGGGAAGAGGTCATTGAAAAAGGAAAAGGAAGAGAGTTTTATAGAGTTAGGCAGTATAAAAAGAGAGCTAAGTCCATGATAGAACAAACCAACCATGAATGGAATCTTTTAGGCCTAGAAAGAGTGCCAAGAAACCAAGGGTATTCTGGATAAGATTGAGATATCATCCTGGAAATTTCTATGAAAACATTGAAGATCACTAGAGGGAGGAATGTTTGAGGTATTATGTAGCAGAGAAGGAAATACTCGTGTTGTGTGGGATGGGTATTGTGGGTGCTTAAGAACTATTATGTCCTCAAGAAGCTTAGTAATGAAAATCAAAGTCTTATTTTCCTACTTCACCCTAGTGGTATCACAGCCTGGTTGGAGGGGTGGTGTCCACAATGGACTACCTATAGTTGGTTGGCAATCATTTCGCATTTCATCTATTTCATACATTTTAAGAGGAAAACTAATAATTGAAGAATCTAAGATCTAAAGGAAATTAACCTTCAGCAGAAAGATTTCATACTTTATTAGATCTATTGCGACAAGTTGTTCTAGTGGAATATCCACGGTTGTTTACAGATCAACCTTGGATAATTCAACCCTACAACCTAAGGTAGGTTCCAACATAGCTAAGATAAGGGTGGTTCCAACCCTTCTAAAGTCATTTTGGTCACCATTCAATACTGCATTGCTACATTATTTTATACGATAGATATAGTGCTATATTTTGTGAATTGTATTGGACATCAAATACAAGTATCTTTTGTAGGAGGATTGCACTATGTATGTAGGTTCATTAGAGAGGTGGAACACTCATGGAGTACTATCACAACTCTCATCTTCAATGAAGTAGCTTCAACACCCACACAATATTCTTATGGGTGAGTCCTTCCCATTTTGTCTTTCTTTCATTTCCAACATTTAGTTTAATTAATTCACTAAAAAAGATAATGAAATAAACCCTAAATTGATTTGATTTCTTTTTGAATATTCTAATTAAAATATCATAATTAATCTATAATCTTAAACAACAAATTAAGAGTAAAATCCTAATTAAACTAGTGGAATATTTTATTGTCATCTTCACTTTGTGCTTGGACTCCTTATGACAAAGTCATCACTCACTATACGTGTGAGGTTCCAATATTACTTTTTCCTATATATATATTTTCTGACATGAGAGTATTTTTCTCATATTTCTTTATACATCGTTTGATTAGTTCAATCTTATATTTTTATATGTTTTTTTCTCATCTTTCTCCACCTCATTTCTACACAAAGTGATATATTTAATGATTCAAAGTTTTTTTTTAACCATTTTCTATCTTCACTTTTTTTTTTTATATATTTTTTTTCCAAATCACATTAATTAAGTGTGTTTATTTTTATACTTAGTTATAATTGTAATAAAATTTTATGGAGATAAACTTTGTAGATAATTTTGAAAAGATCAACATTTTCATCATCTTATTATTTTTTTCTCTGTTTGAAATGTTTTCTTTTAATATCCTTCGTTATCAACTTATTATCAAGATCTTTTATTTTAATTTTAATTTTAATATTTCTTATTCTTATTATTTTTCTCTCTGTTTGAAATGTTTTCTTTTAATATCCTTCGTTATCAACTTATTATCAAGATCTTTTATTTTAATTTTAATTTTAATATTTCTTATTCAATGATTAAATCCTTTATTTATTTCTTTTTATTTTATTCTTCTTTTTTTCTCAACAACTTTCTTGGTTCTTATCCTATAAATCTATTCTTTGGCATACTTTTTTAGTATTGTTGAGTTTATGTTGTTTTTAATGATATGTAGAGTGTTCATTTGAAATGTTGAACCTTTCAAAATTGTCTACATCGTTCCTTGTTCATTTCATTTTATTTTTATTTATAAATTTATTGAAAAACAATTTATTTATCATTTATTTTATTTAAAAATAATAATTAGCAAAAAAATGGATTGTAATATATTTTTTATTTATAATATTTAAGGAAGGGATTGTAGTATATTTTTAATTTATAATATTTAAATGATAAAAAGAACCCCGCTGTTGTTTGAACACAACAACAAAATGATGAAACGGTCTTCATCTCCTCCTACCTAAGGAATAGGATGAACCAATCAAGTTTCAAGAAAATAATTATTAATAATAAATAATAATTATTATGAACCTATCTATTTAAATTTAACAAAATGAAATTAATTTTTTTTTTGTAAATAGGGGAATCGGTAACAAGACAGTATGGCTGCCTTATAACTCCTAGGGAGAAAGGCCCTCCGGGTAAATCGGGGTGAGAATCGACCTTGAGACCTCTTTTTACATAGTTCCTTCCATTTACACGGCACTTGCCAATCCGTCTACACCCCTACCGGGCTTAACAAAATAAAATTATTAATAATAAATAATTTACATAAATAAATTATAAATTGATAATATATAATTTACACAAATTAATTATTAATAATAAATCATTTACATAAATAAATTATAAATCGATAATAAATCATTTACATAAATAAATTGTAAATTATAAATTTAAGACAAATTTTGTTATTTTGTATATATATATATATATATATATATATATTCATTTTAATTTTAAATTTATAACTTATTCAAAATATCAATTTTTTGTCCCTAAGGTGTAGGACAGTCGGTGACGGAGTGTGTTGTTAAGCCACTCCGTGTTGTTAAAGTCACCGGTTCAAAAACCTTTAGGGACAAAAAATCCAACTATGTTAAGGGTTGGTGTGGCTCAGGCCAGGTGCGATCCCCTTGAGTCGTGGTTTCTCAAGCCACAGGTTAATCGCATAGCCAACAGATCACGCACAAATTAACAAAAATAAAAAAAAAACATCAATTTTTTAAAATAAATCATTTCAAAAAATTCATTAATTTAATTTTATACTTTTAAAAATTTACCTCTTAATATATTTATTCAAAAAATTATATAATGGAATTTTTTTCTTTTTCTTTTCGAAGATGAAAATTAAATAAAATGGTCTATGATTCCTTCAACGTCGGAAGGTACACAAAAACATTAATTAGTAAAATATTCATGCGGAGGCCGCCAAATTCGTCGAGCGTGTCCTCCAAAGTCAAGTAGTAAAATCTGAGTCAAAGATTTTGTTCTCAAAGTTAAATATTTAATTTCAAAGTCGACATCTTGATTTAGATGGAGCTGAACTCGAGGGCTGGAATTTGACGGCCGAATGGCCTGTTACGAGCTAATTGAGCTGTCGAAAACGTCATCAAACAGCTTTGAAATATGTATGGGAAATTTTTAATAATCTGGTTATAATTTGACGGGTGATATTAATTTGAAACTCCAAGCCTGCTCGTGGCGGTCTTGAAGAATTCCACTACCTACCTAGGATTCCGATTGTGATGGCTTTACACAACCAGGATTCCCTATATGGACCTGGTCATTCCATGAATATGTCAAACGAATACTGGAGACCAGATTACAGAGTCATCACTCAACAACTTTCCTTTCAACTGGCGTAAATACTTCTATATATTTGCGTGTAAATCATATTATCATTATTCTTCTTTAGAATCTATTTACATCGATATTAGTGCAATCGATTGTTCTGGGACTGCGAAGAGAAGAATCCGATCGGTCGCAGCGATATGGAAATGAGAATAGCAGCACCAGTGGTAATATTGATCGCGATGCTTATGGTCGTGGCGGTTACTGAAAGTTCGGCGAGCAGGCCGCTGAAATTGAAATTCATATTTCAGGGAGATGAAATGGAAAATCATGATAATATTAAGATGAAAAATGGGTTGTTTGAATCCCTTCCAAGGGGTACTGTACCTCCGTCCGGCCCCTCGCACTGTAAAAACTACAGGTCTTCCGGTAGAGGTCCGTGTCCAGTTTAACAGATTATTGCAGCATTATCCGGTTTTAACAGATCGGTGAATTGGAATTGTAGAGTTGTTGATATTTCTGATCAATCTTTGAAGCAGTTTAATTGGTAAAGTTTGTGGAGGTATACATATATTATTTCTCTGAATTATTCTTCTCTTCTGAATTCGTAATTTTTTAGGAGTAAACACATGTTCTTAATCATTAAGCCCACTCAAACTATATATATAGTGTATGTTATGCAATAATAACATAATAGCTAAAATCGCAGAGAAACATAGATATAATAGGTCCAAGTGAAGTTACTTGAAGAAGATTTCAAAATGGTGTAATTAATCCTCAAGAATAAGTATGTGACAGGGAAATAATTATGTTTTGGACAATAAGGGAAGACATTCAAATATGTACTGAGAAATGCAATAGATCTTTGCCATTTAAAGTTTAAGGAATTGCAGCATTACAAGTATATAGTGTTGAATTATTCTTCCCATTTTTGCATCAGTAATTTTTTGTTTGCAAATGATATTTTTTTTACGAGGAATTTATACCGTTCCAGTCATGAAACCTCGCTTCCACCACATAACCTCACAACATGGTTAAAGAAAGCACGATGGAAGTCTGCATAGCCAGGAGGCTAACAACCTTTTATTAACTGACCATGTTGGGAACATAGACCATATTTAAGCTCTGGTTATCGAGATAACAGTTTGGCCTTTTATTTCAGAGGTTTTCTGCATTAATATAATCTATCATAGCTAGAACACTGAACAACATCAAATTAAGATGTAGAACACTGAACAACATCAAACTAAGATGCCCAGGGGTTAATTGGTGGGAATTTTTCATTATCAATCCAAAAACGATTCTCAACGAATGGTACCTTGGAACGTTGCATTTTGTATGTAACTTGAAAATCCTGAGAAAAGTTAGTGTCAGCGTGAAAATCATCCCAAACTCGCTGTCACTTAGCAATGACAATTATCATATCAACTTGATACAAAACTATCGCCTCAGACAGGATAATTTTGTCACCAAAACATCGTTTCAAAGAGATGATCTGCGGAAAATAATGTCTCTTATGGAGATGATTAGTTTGGCATTTCCTGTTACATAAATGATATTCAAGGATGTTTGTAACCACCCATTAACATATTAATTATGTTGAGAACATTAGCGGGGTAAGAAATGTAACCACCCAAGAACGTATTAAGCGTATTAATGTTTCTCATTAATAGGTTGACCAATAAGTTTTTGTAGGTTTCTTTGATGGTGTTTCACAAGATAAAGGATTAAAATGTGGGGCAGGTCTTTTTTTAAAGTGTCAAGTGTTGGTTAGTTTCAGATTAAAAATGCATTGTGGTAGGGAACAAATATTAGGGGAGAACTCCTTGCTTTATGGTGTTTGTTGTTTTTTGCAAAATATAAAAAGATTACAAGGCTATATCTGGTAAGAGACTCAAAGATTGTTATGGATTGGTTTGCTAATGATGGTAACTTACAGATAATCTCTTTGGAGTGGTGGATGGAAAAGATTAGACTTCTGAGTGAGAATTTTCATCAGATTGAATCCAAACATATTTATAGAAAATACAATCAAGTTGTTGATCAACTTTCAAAGGATGCTCTTAGTTTGGTAGATAATGGTATCTTTTTTGCAAAGGTTTTGGAAGCACATTCGGTATCTTTTTGCAAAGGTTTTGGAAGTGTTAAATTTATAAGCAGCTGCAAGGATGGCTAAGACCCTAGACGAGATNTAGGGCCCCCAGTGCACTCCTGGGGTACTTGGTATGGGACCAAACAGTCAGTGCCATGGCAAAAGACCCTTGTTAGGGCCCCCAGTATACGACTGGGGTTCTTGGTCTAGAACCAAGCAATAAAGACCCATGAGAGGGCCCCCAGTATATGACTGGGGTTCTTGGTCTATGACCAAGCAGTTAAAGCCCCTAGATAAGCCTAGGGCCCCTGGAAATGTCCAAGGTACCCATGCATATGGCATGGGTTGATCCTTGGTCTTTGACCTTGGTGGATAAGTCCCCAGAAAAAGTTCTGGGGCTACTTGATCCTCTATCAAGTATTTTGATGGTGCATGACCTTCCTTGAAGAAGGACATAACCACATGAGGGATAAGTCCCATATGCAATGATGATAAAGTAATAAGTTCACCATGAAAAATGAAGGAACGAGTATTGCCACCTTGCTAACCCTCCTTTACCTTTACTTGTGTTGGTTTGGGGTTTTTGTGTTATTTTTGTTTTAAGGGTTAAATTAAAATATTTATTATATCATGTTTAAATTACATAATTTAAACATGATATTTTTTATATTGATTTTAATTTAACTTTGCCCCAACCTAAACTATAAATTAAAACCCCCCCTCTCATTTCACACACACTTTGTATTACCTTGTCTTTATTGTGAGCACTGGTCTCTCCTTTGTTGCGGCTCTTATCCTCTGCTGTTGAAGTTTGTTCTGAGATTTGTTGCGGCCTCCTCCTGTTGGTGAAGTCCCTCCTTGCTGCAGCTTCCTTTTGTTGGTGAAGTCCCTCCTAGTTGTGGCTTGTCCTATTCTTATTGCAAGGTTTGTGTGGTGTGTGGCAGCGGCAACCCTTGAGGGCTGTTAGGGTGCGGCCTCTTTGTGTTTTGGCTGTGATAACCTTGTTGTGGAGGGTGCGGCTCCTTCTCCCATCTGTTGTGGCTGAGTTCTAGGGTGTGACCCCCCTCTATTCTGCTGTGTGAAGTGGCTACAGGCTGCGGCCTCTCCATCTCTGCTGTTGCTGGGATCTTTATTGGGTGTTGCCTTCTCCTTTCTGTTGTGTGGTGAGCCTATTCTTGTTGTGGTATGCCTTTGGGTTCGGCCTCCCTATCTCCTGTTGTAATAGGGTTTATCCACAATTCCCTTGTGTAGGGTTGTGAATGTTTAAACCTACTATTGTTTGAGGGTTTGTCTTTGTGAGGGGTCTTGGTTTTTAGTGGCAAGAAAGTTTTTCATATTCTGGCAAGAGATCCACTTCATATGATGGATCTATGAACTGAACCTTTGTCTGAGCATACTACAAATGGTTCTACATCTCTTGTGGCTACTGTTTCTTCTTCAGAGGTAAGGTTGTTGTACCAGGTAAGTTGCCTACTCATCATCTTCAGATCTAGGATCTTGTTTTACTTCAGCACTGTTTGATCTATTTAGTTTTGTGTATCAATCTTAAATCTGAAGTTATATATTGAATTTACATCTAGCTCTATAGTTGGTTTACTGTTTATCATCAGATTGGTTTCAAATCTGCAAATCTGTGCAATGTTTTGAATTCTGTATTATCTTGATCTGCTCACTGTCCAATTAGTAGAGTTCTAGTTTAACTATTGAACAGTAGATCTGAGTTTTGTTTCTGATCTTTAGATCTAATCTTTGCTGAGTTTATTACTGTCTCCCTTTAGATCTCCTAGATCTGAATACAAGTTAAAGTGTTTTGAGTTTGTTGATCCTTAGATCTAGTTGTTTTATTCACTGAAAATTAAAAAGATACTACTGTTCTGTTTCTTTACCCTAATTCTAACAGGAAGCACAGTCGGACTCTTTTGAAAAATTAGCAGTAAACTTTTAGAGGATTGATGTAGAGAAGAGTTTGGGTTGTTGTTTTTAAAGCTTGTATACTGTAACAATTAATGTCATATGGCTAGATGTATTATGTTTATGTTATGGAGGACTGTGTATTTTGGGATGTTGTTTCTACAGTGGCAAGGGGCTTTTTCACTGTGTTCTTTTTTATTTTAAAGAACAATACTTTTTGTCTATTAAGCAGGTCCTAGGTAGCATTGTAAGTGTTGAAAAAAGATCATGTGTAAAAGAACTTATTATATTAGAATCTTTTCCTAGTATAAGTCATTTTTCTTTTTTCTTTATGAAAAAAAGGTTGACCATAAGTAGAAAATATTTTATGCAGCATTAATATCTTCTTTTAAAGTTTGAAATTATAATTGAGGCAGTAACATTTTCTCGGAAAGCATATTATTATTGTTTAGGTTGATGAGAACTTTCTTGATCCCAAGGAGTGCTAGAGTTTGATTGACAAAATGCTTGTTAAGGGGCATTTTACTCTCAGTACTACCAATATTTATAACAAAACATATAAACATTGTTGGCACCATAATTGATGGATGAAATGTTTTTGAAATTCAAACCTTATACCAAACATAGCATAAGATTTGAAAAAAAAAAAATTACAACCATAAAGGATTTCGTAAAAATGTTTGCAACCTAATCCTGAGTACAGTAATAATTTAAATGAATGACGTGTAACGTACCTTCTTACTGAGAAAGAATGCATAGACCAACTACACATGTGAGCGAGCAGGCTTTAAGGCTGTCTCCTTTTCTGGATCAAGGCTTTCAAGGAAAGATGGTGATGATGATGTTGATGGCGGAGTACTAAACAAACAAATTGGCAGAAACCAGCTTAGCAATCTCCTCCATTGCTTCTTCATAGAACCTGCAACTTATTGAAGTGATGAAATCCACAAGGTTCAGCCGGTTTTAGCGTTTAATTTCCTTCTCTCTCATTTTTGTCGGGATCGGTGAAATAAAGAATAGCACAACGTAGGGTCAAAATTTGAGCAAATTCTGTCTAGCTGGGCACATCCCTGAAATAGGGTAGAGCTCATAGTTGTTATTGAAAGATTTCGAGCTTCCATTACCCTAAACAGAAGCACGGGCCAATTTATTCCCATAATTAAAAACGATGGCATTTGAAAAGGTCCAGGTCCTCCTCCTACATCGCTACTGTTATTGTTGTGGTCAGATTTAAACTGTATGCAGGGAAGTCTGTCCAGTATCTGCTTTATCATAGTGCTAATCCTCTAGGCCAAGGAAACCCTAGATTTGCACAATGCCAGCATGCCCTCTCAATAATGTTAGAGTAATCTCCTTGTTCATTAGTCTTCTTGTCTTAAACTATCATGTTAGACTCTAGTCAGTAGTTAGACATTGATTTTAATTTGTGTTTACTGCAGAGTAATTAAGAGATCCGTTGGGATTCTTGTTGTATTTTAATCTCTTTCTGCAATTCAGATTTGTGTGCAATATTCAGAAGGGTATTGAAGCCCATTGTAAAACAAGATCTTTATTTTTCTTTGTTGTTCCTTCCCATCTGCTCCCACCACAACAGCGTCTGATCTGTAGAAAATTTGTTATCTGGCGAAGTGTTAGCTGTTGAAAGGAGCCGAAGTTCCAACGGACCACCCTTTCTGCAGGAATGACAGGGTTGTGAATCCCCATGGTGGCAGATTTTTTGGGGGGGTCATGTCTGGCCACAAAGAGCACCAGCAAGTAGACTGCTCGAGGAAAAACCCACGTTAGTCAAGTCCAAGCTTACACAGAGCCTACCCCGCGGGGAGTGCAAATTGATGACGGACCTGCATAGGCCGGGCCACCTAGGAGGGTGAGCAAACCATGGATTCTATATCCACCTCCAATTTGCAATTCTTAGTACCGGTGGTGGTTCGAAACCCTTCCTTCATAGCTACTCTCTGATCCCCGAGTCTCCAAAGTCGCACAGCCCGGAACAACGAAGAAAAGAGACTCGCTATTAAATTGTCCCGGTGGCTCTGATTTAATCCCATTGGGATTCTCAGGTGGAAAATGTAATGATATACTACCTCATCATCTTCTGCGTTTGATCCAAAGCGTCTCCGAAAACGCTGATTTCCATTCTTGCAAATCCTTACCTGTTTCTACGTTGTACATACATTTCTTTAGCAACGAAGTAGTTTTGCAGAGATTTGAGGGTCCAGCTCCTCATCTATCAACATCAAAATAAAAGGGTCTTTGCAACAATTTTATTAAAAGCGAAAGAGGCAGGACCGCAACAACAATCCACGCAAAGGATCGAAGAGAAGGAAAAGGTATTTTTTTTAAATCCACGGTTCTGCCAAAAAAATTAATGGCTTCCTCCAGCAATTTAGGGCCAACCCAAGGACTAGTTCTGGTTGGAAAGAACTATGAGTTTTGGTCTTCAAGATCAAATTATTCCTCCAAGCTCAGGAATGTTGAGAACCAGTAGAGAACAACTTCATAGGKCYAGCRGCAGCAGATCTGGCTATCATGACAAATGCATAGAGAAATTCTCATACAGAACTAAGGAAGAAAGAAAACAAAGCTAAGTACCAAATTCAAAATTCATTAGATGAYTCATTTTTTTCTAAAATAAATGGTGCTTCCACAGCAAAACAAGCTTGGGACATTCTCAATTCATCCTACCAAGGTAATGATAAGACTGAATGACCAAATTAATGGGCATTGTAAATCACTAGTGAACAAATTGAAGATGAAAGGATTGTTGAAAAAGTCCTCAAAAGCTTGTCAAAGAAATTTGAAATGGTTGTGACAACCATCTTAGAATCTAAATATTTGTCTAGTTTATGGGTAGAAAAAATGATGTGATCATTACTCTCACATGAAACTAGATTTAACTTGGAAGAAGGGTCTTTGGAACATGCTTTCAAGGCTCAAAACTCTTTCAGGAGAGGAAGAAACAGAGGGAGAAATCAAAGAGGAAGAGGGAGAGGTAATCATAATGTAGAAGACAAACAACTCTTTCAGCAGAGGCACAAACAGAGGGAGAAATCAAAGAGGAAGAGGCAGAGGTAATCATAATGTAGAAGACAAACACACAAAACAATAATCAGGACAGTCACAACAGTCTAAAGACTCATAGAATCAAAGAGGAAGAGGGAGAAAATTGATAGACAAATACGAAATATAGTGCTGCTTTGTAGAAAGCATGGTCACTATGAGAGTGAATGCAGAAAGAAGTAGTTAGATCAAAACATAGGCAGAGAAAATATATCCAATAATGGAGAAACTTTTGAAGCAATGTTTCTTTCATGCCATACATCTGAAGAAGGTCACTCCAAGGAGCTTTGGTTGTTGGATAGAGGTTATAGCAATCGTATGACACGTAACAAAGATTTGATTTCTAGCTTAGATACTACTATCAAATCTGAAATTACTCTAGGTGATGATTCTCAAGTAAAAGATCTAGGAAAAGGTATTGTGTATGTTCTAACCAAACTCGATCAAAAGAAAAATACATACATGATGTCTATTATGTTACAAACCTTAAACACAATTTCACAAGTGTAGGACAATTGATGGAGCATGGATATGATGTCTTATTTAAAGGCTCAATATGCTTAATTCGGGATAAACCACCTAGTAGGAAACTCATTGAAAAAATACAAATGACAAAGGATATGATGTTTCCATTCAATTTATGGAGTGTCAATGTGTTCCTTTCATATGCCCAAAATGTACCAAACACACATGAGACTCTCTTATGGCATGCTAGGTTTGGTCATCTTCATTTTAGAAGCCTAAGTCTTCTCCAAAAACATTCAATGGTCAAAGGTCTTCATGTTTTGAATAAATAAGACAGTAAGTTGTATACTTGGAAAGCATAATAGATACAACTTTTCAACATCCTCTCATATAGAGAAAAAAGAACATTTAGAATTGGTTCACAGACCTCTGTGGACCAATACAAACTCAATCCATTTGTGGTAGATTTTATTCTTTGATCTTTATTGATGGTTTTAGAAGGAAAATTTGGATTTATTTTCTTAAAAATAAGTCTGAAACTTTTTCAAAGTTCAAAGAATTCAAAGATGAACAAGAAAAACAGAGTGGAAAGTATGTGAAAGTGCTCAGGGAAGATGGAGGAGGAGAATACAATTCAAAATACTTGTATACTTTTTTAGATAAAAAGGAATTATAATGTAGACTATAATGAGATATACTCCACGATAGAATGGAGTGGTTGAAAGGAAAAATCAGACCATCATGAACATTGCCAAAAGTATGCTCAGAGCAAAGAATTTTTCCAATGAATATTGGGTTGAAGTTGTTGTCTGTTCAGTTTACATCTTGAATAGATATCCAACAACAAGTGTCAAATATAAAGTATGTCAAGAGTCATGGAATGGCACAAAGTTGAATGTTTCTCACTTCAAAAAATTTGGCTACATTTCTTTTGCACATATCCCTGAAGAGTTGAGAAATAAGCTTGAGAACATGAGTGAAAAATCTATCTTCAAGGATACAATGAACAATCAAAATCCTGTAGATTATACAATACAGTCGCCAAGAAATTTTTGGTGAGAAGGGATGTCAAATTCCTTGAGAATAAATCTTGGAGTGAGCAAAAACATGTAACATTGGACAACCAAAAAGAAATGTAGCAAATTTATGAGAAAATCGAAAATTCAAATCAGCAAACACATCCACCAAGACGGCCAAGATTAGAGGTACAAAGACAACAAAAACATTCTGAAAATGGTTCTTCTTCGAGCAGTGAATCATCCTCTTTGACAGAAAATCAGAGAACAAAAAACATAAGGGAAATTTATGAGAAAAACACTGACAATGAGAAGCAAAAAAATTTCACCTTACTATCCTGTTAGTCAACGAACATTCTTTGAAGAAGCAATAAAAGAGGAAAATTGGGTAGAATCCATGAATGAGGAAATTGAAGCCATAGAAATGAACAAGACTTGGGATATTGTTGATTTTACAGCATAAAAGTCTAGAATAGGTGTCAAGCAGGTGTACAAAACAAAACTTAATTAAAAAGGAAATATAGAGAAACATAAGACAATGTTGTTTGCCAAAGGTTTCTCTCAACAACCTGGCATAGAATATGGCGAAAGATTTTCTCCTGTAGCAAGGTTAGATACAGTAAGGACCATTTTATCTATTGCAGCTGAAAACAAATGGAAATTTTATTAGTTAGATGTAAAGTCATCATTTTTTAATGGCATTCTGCAAGAAGAAGTTGTTGGACAATTGGTTTGGAAATTTGGTTGTCATGGATGTCAACCATTGGAGAGTGATCTTAGAGATTGATGTCAACCCATGGAGAATTATAGAAGCCACAGAGATGTGGACGAGATTGTTAGATAGTTGGTTATCATGTTAGAGGTCTACCATTTATATTGACACATTGTTAAGTTATACACATCGTATATGGTAGCACAGGCATAGGATACATCTCTTGGTAATGATGGTACTTACTTGATGTACACCATTGGTATTGGTATTACTTGTTATGGTATAGTGTGTGGTAAAGGTTAATGTACGTGATTGATGTACATAATTGGTGTGCATGGTTAGCACATGGTATGGTATAGGTGTTGATGTGCATGGTTGATGCATGATACAGGTTTGGTACATTGTATGGTATAGGCACATATCTTGTGATGGTATGTTGGTGACTTCGGTACATGCTTGGTAGAGGCATGTGTTGGTGATGGTCGAATAAATACATGAAGGTCAATATACTTGTAGGTAAGACTATCATAGATGGTTAGTATGTGTCATGCCATTTCCAGTTATATATGGTACACCATGTAGTTCCTCACGGTTGAGGAGATATGGCTATGTGAAGTTGGAGGACCCTCAAGAATATTCTAGAAGCCTCTATAAGGTCATCAAGAAGCTTGACAAGTCAAAGTGATTGCAACAAGGGATTAATTATTGATTGATTAATTATTGCAGGGATAATTAATTAATTATTGCATGTCATTAATTAATTATCGAAAAARTAAAGGAGGAGTTAACAAGTTGCATGTCGAAGTAAAGTGACAGTAAACAAAAGATAATTAATTATTGCAAGGATAATTGATTATTGCAGGAATAATTAATTATTGGAGAGATAATTAATTATTACAAGAAAAACAAAGTGGTAGTAAATAGAAGATAACATGTTGCATGTGAGTTGCATGCCACCATGAGTTGCATGTCATTAAGAAATTCCTTCGATATAACAAAGAGAAGAGTCCATTGCAAATCACTTCTGTGTATTCACCTCTTAGAGTGCAGGATGGAGATCTGAGGCAATAAGTCGAAGACAGAGAATTCAAGTGAAGTAAGAAGTTTGCAGGATTTGAGAGCAAGAATAAGGGGTTTCATACATGAACTCCTTGAGTATATCCACGAGTTTCAGGAGGAAAAGTGCAGATATTTGTGGGCTACATTGAGGGAAAACGCAAATAGTCGCCAGCAGACAGTATACACAGTCTAGAACCTGTGAGGAAAAGTTGTGGAAGATTAGGGATCTAAAAGCTCAGGTCAACTACAGCCTGAAGGTATGTATTCTTGTGTGTGTTAAGGAGTTATTTTGAATAAATCAGGAACATGTATGTCTCAATAATTCATAAGTTGTTGATTTGGAAAATTGTCTTATGGATTTTGGCATGAGGAATAATTGGTTGCAGTCTTGGTGAGATATTGATTTTAGTAGCAGAAATAGAGGTATCATAAGAAACAACAACAGGAGGTTATTAGTTATAATAGAAGAGGTAGTGGCATGGTTTTCTACAATTATATTTCAGGGCGGTTGGACAGGGTAAGGAAAGGGGGTTGTAGTCTCCTTCTTGTTGGAGCCAGAAAATTAGGGAGTTGGAGCTTCCCTTAGGTTGCAGCGTGTAAATAGGGGGTTGGAGCCTCCTTCCAGTTGTAGCTGGAGAAATAGGAAGTTGGTGCTTCCAGTGAATGTACTCTTTGATCAATAAGAAAAGCATTATGTTGTTTTTTCCCGCATTGGGTTTCCACATAAAACTTCGATGTACTATGATCGTGTATTGTTTATGCATTGATTTATGGTACTGATGTTAGATTGAATGTTGATTAAATATCAATGAAGAT